>OMKR01002549.1:7988-21235 GCA_900302355.1 Cyttopsis rosea
GACAATAACCCCAATTTCCTGAGGATAGCTCACATTTTTTGATTTTTAATAACTTCTCGATGTTTGGGTTTTGGAAAATTGGGGAGAAAATTATCTCAAAATTATCTCCTGGCCCAGTTACATTTCTATTAGAGTACACATATTTTTGCATATTTTGTATTTCTTAATTCCATTTGAAAGCAATTTTTTTAATGGCATTAACAAACAATAAGAAAGGGGGAGGGGTTTATCTGTGTGAATGAAAAGAGGTAAAAAGAGAGGGTAAAAACAATATATATTTTTTAAAGGAACGGCATATGGAGAACGTCACTCTGACTTTAGGAATAGCGCCCACACAGCATTATGGATGATTATTATAATCGCTGGGGGGATGCCTTTTCAGAAAAACCTGTATAAGTGTGTGGATGGGGCCTAAGTGGCAAAGCGCGGTCTTTATCGTTTGAGGCCCTTTGGGGGATACTGAGGTTGGATTAGCGGTCACAAATTGCCTTGGACATAGAAACGTGGACAAATGTCCCGGAGCAGTAATGTGGTGTTTAAATATTTACCCTGTTTAAGATGTAACTAGTAATCCCTTGCCTTATGCATAGTTAACATGTGCAAAATTAAACGAACCAGAAAATAATTCTGGAAAGGTTATGTGTTAATAGCATGCACGGCACGGAGGAATATTTGCCTGAACGCTTTTTTAGGGGCGAGGCCTCAGGGAAATATGTTTATGGCTGTTGTTCGCGGTAAGTTGTTGATCGGCGTAAGAATACTGTAGAAGGAGTTCTGCCACATCAGCTCACTCCGCAGTGAGCGGTTGACTGGGAATGTTCGGTGACACGGGAGCGTCGGGACTTTAGGGGAAGCTAATTTCAGCAGTCGGGCATGTGAACGCAGTAGGCAAAAGGCGCCGTATGGAGCAGTTGAGAATTGAGGTTGTTACACCAATTTGTATCAACAAAATGAGAGCGCAGACTAAACTTGCAGCCTAATGACCGCCATTATAAATGGTGAGGCCAACCTGTAATGCGGCGGTAGGTGGGGGCGCCCCGCGGAGCCACGGGAAGGCGAGGAACCCTCATCAAACCCGCTGATGAAAGGTTCTCACTCTGAAGCCCGTACTGATTTGAGGAGCTCTGGAGCTGAGGCAACAACCCAGCAGTTGGGCGTGCATAGCTTATAATAAGCGACTTTGGGCTTGCTTTGGGCTTTGGGCTTACTCCCTTGAAAATTTTGAGGTTGCTTGTTTTTTGGGATTGCTCCAAATGGTGGTTGCTTGTAGGGAAAATCCTATACGTTTATGAAAATGTTTTTTTTCCCAAATTTCCCAAGATGTATGAAATGACACCATATATTCACTACAGGTAATCAATATCACCTGCTGTTCCCCACCGACACCCCCCTCATGCCCTACCCATTTTCCAAAGCTCACACGATTTCCCTGAAAACCGCGTGGGGCTTGTTTTGGGCTTGTTTTTGGCTTGCTTTTGAAACAAGGTTGCTTATTTGTCTCGCGAGAGTTGGCAACACCGCCCTGAGCGTGTGCTACCGCCGCCTGAACCTCTTTGTGAATTGACATCCAAATAAGTGACCACCATGTTGTCTGACGTCTCGGACGTGATCTTTCATCTTTCTCCAAAGACGTCCCCCCCCTTGCTCGTCTCATCTCGGTAGCAGTCTAAATGGTGGCGACTGGGCCATACCTCAGCAATTTGGGAGTCAGAGATAAGGGCAGGTTGGGGGATATTACCTGCGGGTAGACAGTGATTGAATTGGCTCCAGAGGGTCAGACAAACCCAAATGACAGCTCGGCGGCAACCCGGGAGGCAGCCTAATCTAACTGGGGAAAGCCACGTCCGATCGGCGCGTGAGCGTGGGCGGATAAAATGGCGAAATCCGAAATGCGCTGCTGCAGAGCTTGAGGCTAAAAGAGGGAGGAAAACAAAAGAACGCGGCGGCTCGTATTTTTGCCGGCAATCACGTGGGACCAAATTTATGCGGCGGAGGAGTGTAAACAAACCAAGAGGGGTATAACTTCCAGCTAGGTCATTTAAGGGCTTTGTGGAGACCAGAGATGTAAGGCAGAGAAGAAGAGGGAGAGAAATGAGGTAAAGAGAATGTATGAGAAAACTGCAAGAAGAAACCAATTGGGACAAGACAACTGTTTGATCAGCGCAGCGGGCGAAGCGGGGTGGTGGAGGTCAAAGGACCGGGTGGATGGAGACAGTATCTTATTTTAAATTAACTCTATTCAATTTATATTTTTCTTCTGAAAAAAAAAATGTAACAGATCATGAAACTGACCGTATGGATCTGTGGGAGACTGACCCATAAATTTAAACTAATACTGTGAATTCCCCTAGAAGGCACAAACCGAACCTTTCATATGGATAACATTGATATTAATGAGTTCATATTCTGACTCCTACAGCTACTGAGTCGAGGTCAGATAAAGGGGAAATTACGCTCTCTTTTTTTAATCCAATCCCAAACATATGGCTCCCTAGATGACCAGCTCTATTAATTGCTTCTATGCAATTAATGCAAAATCGCTGGGCTTGCTGGTTCATTTTAGCAACTATGAGCTTACAAAATATCTTTTTATATATTTTGTACAGTACATCTTTTGAAGAACTGTTTGTACAGCAATGCACTGTATCATGAAATGCTGATGTGTAAATATTTAGCTACAAATAATAATGTATGCACACTGTATATCTCACAAGGAACCTCCCTGAGCTCATGTAAATTCAGTGATAAGAGAAAAATAAATTTAATTAAGGAGAATTTCCAAAATAAACTTTTATATCAGTTTATTGATTAGATACTGCTCAGTAAGTGTGTTTTTTGATGACTTCGACACCGGGGAAGCAAACTTCACTGTACAACTGACTAGCATCCTTAGGTTGAGGATCATTGTGTGTGATCCGGGGAAATGCTTTGTGCAAGTGTTTTCTTTACGAAGTAGTCTGTGTGACAACTGGCTCGTGGATGAAGATCATTGTGTATAATCTGGAAATGCTTTGTGTAAATATTTTTTTTTTAAAGGAGAGATATTTGGCCAACAGTGCAAGAAACCCACGGTGAATGTTGGTGCATGTGTGTCTATAGGAGATTCTAGGAAGTGGATGAGAAAGAAACAGTAATTGGGAAGAAAAGACAATGCAGGTAAGAAAAGTTAGCACATGGGTTTATTTTGTGATAGTGATAAATAAGACTCCACTGAAATAAGAAAAATATTCGCAGAGGAATGCTTATTCTTACCCTGTATTTAATTTATTTCATTCTTTTAATTATTTTATTCTACTTTGTAAATGCATTTTGCTTGCCTGCTTTGCTTTTACTGTCACTATCTGATGGCCTTCTTTTAATGTAAAGCACTAAAAGAAGGCCAGTTACATGTCGTGTATGAAAGATACGATATAATAATTCAAAAAATAAATAATAATTATTATTGTTATTGTTATTAGCTGAGGCAGCGTTTCATACTTATATTACCTTACAGCGAAATTGTCATGACTACACAGGAGAAACATTTTTAAATGGTGAAAAAGTGATAGGTGACACCTTGAGACTTCATGGAACACTCCGAAGAAAAGAAAAGAAAGAGAAGGCATCTTTCATCAGACCTCCCGTTATCTCTCCTTTTCTCCTCTGGCAAATTACTTTCTATATGTCTATGCATGGGGTGTTTTATGAACATGCCTGGGTGGAGAGAGTACTGCTGTGACAAACAAAACAAAATACAGATAATAGACCTAAGAAGTGAGAGTTGTTATTTTCACGAGGCAACGGAATAAAGCAGTTCCGTGAGTCTGTGATACTTACCCAGTTGTGAAGACGTGATTGACGTGGCTGCAGGATCGGCGCCTCGGTGGAATCGAGCCAACGCTTCTCCGGGAGCCCGGACCGGCGGGCGTGTGTCGCCGGAGAAGCAGCGTCCAAACTACAGCGCTCTCCTCTGGTGTAACCTGCGGAACAGGGAACGGGGTCAGAGACTCCTAGTCCTTCCCCAATGACTGAGGGAGATTTGATAAGAGGCGGATGCAGGGACACCATTAAACAGCTGTCTTTTTAAGTTTAATCCCTCCTTGGTGCCAAGGCAGCATGCCAGGAGCACACTCGCACTCTCAGTCAGAGAAACACGCTCCGCACACACACACATCCAAACATGCAAACACACACACACACACACAGGCACACAAACACAGAAACACAAACTACAAGACCAATGACATTCAGACCGAGAAGCAAAGCAATAACACAAGTGGTTTTTAAAAATCTATCGCACGGCATAGAAAATAAGAATTTGGTCCAACCATTGAGAGAAATAGGCAGTAGGGTGTTTAGATTCAAGCTGAGCCAAACCTCTAAGACTCTGGCCCAGTTGTTGTGCTGTTTGTTATCAGCAGACAGCATACAGACCTAGAATCCAGAGCTGCTGGGACAGTGGGTGCTGGCCACAGGGAAGAAACAGTGAGCGAGGCGACGTGGGACGAATGCCAATGAGCTGCTCCCTTCCTTCCCTCCATCCCTTCCTCTTTCCTCATCTGGCCACACTGAGCCAGAAGTCAGATTTTATAAGCCGCAACAGATACTGGCACAGTCCTGCGCTGTGGAGCAAGTCCGGCCTGGCCTGAGGTTGGACGGCCAAGGTTAGCGTGCAACAGGAGGCCTTCCCCCTCAATTGCTCTGAATACGCACTGCCTCACATCCCGACCTTTAACGATGAGTAAAAACCTGGGTAATGTGCTTTGTAATAGCGTAAAAGTGATACCTCCGTGGGGATGATGACAGGCAGAGAGGCGTGTAAAATGCACATTGACATAATTTGTCAGCACTAGAGCACTGACCCAGACCCATGTCAGTTTTCTAATAAATCTGGGTGATCGGTGCAGAGGTTGCAGGGAAAAAAAAAGAAGAAAAAAAGAAAAAAAAGAAAGAAGTGAACTCCCCAAGAGTTCAACACAGCAATAAAAGTTTAATGCAAAGCTGGCAGCTAACAGCCGGCAGAGAGAGAATGAGCTGAACTATTTTCAGAGCAGTAAGTGGCATTCATTATTCACATTATAGTTTTATATGAGGAAAAAGACTTCTCTTTCATGGTTATTGTCTTTTCTCCTCTTCTCCCAACATTACAACATCATCGGATGCATTGTAACCACTACAATCTGTGTGTGTGTGATAGAGAGAGAGAAAGAAAGAATGTCTGTCTATGTGTGTGTATATACTGTATTTCAAGCTTCGCTCAAGAAGTATAGAGAGAGAATGAATGAGTAGCCTTGCACAAGATGGACAGCTCTAATGTTCAACTAATTCTTCATAGCATTCAATCTCTAAAAGATTCTCTAAAAGATTCATTTTCACAGTCCCATAATGCAATTACACAAGGATACAGTATTAACATGATCAAAGAATTTCATTGATGATATACTCTTTTCCTATTTCCTATTCCTATTTTACTATTTTTTCCACAAAGAAAACGGACAGAAGAGGGGAAAGAGCGAGATGAGGAAGATGAGGAAAAAATGCTGAGAGAATGGACAAATGTAAAGGAATAGAGCTTGATCAAGAGAGTCCACATAATCTGAAATTCATGTGTGGGCATTATACATGACTAAATTCATCAGGTCTGGCAGCCGATTTAACAAGCAGCAGACTCAGTCGCACTGAACCAAATCTAGGAAGCAAAACAGGAGCCTGTCAGTTTATGCGTGCATCTCGCCAGGATCCTGAATAAAAATAAGTAGCCTTAAGCATGCATTAGGAATAACATAGCAAGTTGGCTTTTTTAAACCGTATTACTTTAGACACCAACATTTATGAACCACCCCCCTTGTCGACAGATAATCTTTGATCTTTGTTTGTTTTTCCATCATCGGTTCGACAAAAATGATTTCCAACAGGGACGTACTACCCCAGCGACCGGCTACTTCACATCACTCATGAAGTGTGTGCCCCACAAACCTGAATACAGAATGCCGTGGAACAGATTGCATGGGGAAATTAGTTTCAGGAGGTTTTTGAGTGGAATATTGGTGTTGAGGATCGGTGAATTTCCCTACACAGGAGTCTCACTTGAATTCCTTCTCCACCAGACAGCCCAATCAAGAGCCAGGGAGATGAAGATAAAGCAAAGAAGACAGATATTTAGGGAGAGACAGATGGAAATAATCAGGCGAAGACAACCAAAGTGTAGCTCTAATTTATGATTTATTACCAAATGTCAAAATTTTCCTCAGTCTCTTCCCCGCCATTCCTCCGCTGACCCTGAGCATTTAACCGCCTCAAACAGCAGCATTTTAAAAGGGGATCCCATCTGTCCTGGCTTTCAACTAGGACACACGGTTGTCAAATCACCCCATCCCAAGGTAGGCAGGGGTAAGTCATGGCCCCGAGCACTGACACAACAGTGAACAGCACTCAGCCATCCTCCGAGCTACGCCTTCCAGGACAAGGGTGTAAGAGTTTAGTCATAAAGGGAAAACAGAGAGTGCTTGTCACTTTCAATAGGACACCGTGTTGAAGTGCACTCAGACCAAACGACACCATTTATTATACAAAGTGTTGTTGGATCCCCCCCTCACCCCCTAACAGTCACTTCTGCACCAGCAATAACAAAACAAATTCAACATTTTGTCATTGGGAATGGGATGGGTGTGCACCCATTCAGAAAAGTCTCAGTGTAACAAGTCTCTGTCGGTTGCGGGGTAGGAGATGGACCAGGAGGCAGGTGGAAGAAAAAGTTAGCTGGGCGTTTATTCAAACAGAAATAAAAGATGTTTTCCTTTTCAGACAAACGTATAATTCATCACCGCGTGCAGTCGGGAATGGGAGCCCAGCCTCGCTGTCAGGTGAGAGGGTGAGGTGAAAAGACAGCAGCTTTTCAATCCTATGCTAATCAATCTTCTGCAGCTGCGTCCCCTTCCGGTTGCCAGCGCTGGCTCTCCCCACCTGCAGAAGGCGCCAAAACCACACCCCACTGAGACACTTCGCATTAAATAGATTTTCAGGGGTGTATTGTGACATGGTTTGCTTTGGCTGGTGCAAAACAATCACAGGAGCCACGGGTAATTACTAGCTGGTTGTTGCAAGAAACATATGCTTACACTCGTTAAATGGGGATAGTTTGGTAAGATAACACACACACACACACACACACAGTAATTAAGCTGTGTCTGCATTGGCTCTTCATAAAGGTGGTATTTCCTGTGTAGAGATCAGAATTTAAAGGGGCCCTATTATGTTATTTTTACTCTTCATATGTTTATTCTGGGAGTCCACTAGAGTAGCTTTACATGATTCACAGTTCAAAAACCCATTATTTACTTTACACAGCCCCTCATTCAGCCTCTGTCTGAAACAAGCCGTTTTAGCTGCTACCGAAAAGCCCACTTTTTTCTGATTGGCCAACTTCTGGAAGCGTCACAGAGCCAAGTGCTGCGTATAATGGCGGCGGCCGCTGGTGTAAAAGTAAGCTGGAGTGTATATGTAAGGAAAATAATAAATAAGCTGTAATTTATCATTCCTGATTGGAAATAGCAACTGTTCAAATCGAACCTGACACGTTCGATCCCGAATCCGGAATATGAGAGTGGACAGTACGAACATCCGCAGCAACAGAGATTACTGTGAGACCGGACGTCTCTGTTTGGTAAATATTACGCTCAATATCTTCTTATTGTGACATAAAGGTGGTGTTATGGAATCCATGACATTGCTAGATAAAAAATATCCGACAAATGCAGCAGGTTCATTCACACATTCGCCTCCTTCATGGAGAAGTTCTGTGTGGAGTCTGTTCCCACATTAAATGAATGTTACTGATACGCTACGTAATGTCCAGTGTAGATGCGATCGTTTGGACAATGTGTCAGCAACGGACATACAATCCGAATCGTATATATTTTTTTCCTGGCTTCATCCTCCTCTCCCTCTCCGGTGCACCGGCTGCATCGCACCGCACAACTCTAAAAGACACAAAGGGTCCACTTGGATGGAGTATTTGTTCTTAGCTTGAACATAATGCAACGTGGTTCGCCGCCGAGTGCGAGAAGAAAATGCTAGTCCTTCGCAGTTCCTCAGATGGGGGGGGTGGCGGGTCTAATTCTAGTGAGGCGGCGTGTGACGTCACAGGGGGAGACAAACCTGAACGGCGTGTTTTTGAGATGTTTTCTGAAATACGGAGCCCATAAAAAACTGACTGGGTCGTCGTATTTCGCAGTTTGTGTGTTAGTAGAGACCTAAATGGATGTGCCCAAGCACTGAAAAAGTGAGTATTTCATAATAGGGCCCCTTTAAAGTAAAATTTAAAAAAAACACAAGACTCACTACTGGGATTCGGCTGGAATATGTGGAGAGACGGCAGGAGACAAAAGGAGAAAAACGGAAAGGCAAGACTTGAGACAAGGAAGTATTAAAGGGATTGTTCGCCTTTTTTGAAGTGGGGTTGTATGAGGTAAATAATCAGTGTATTACCTGCAGTAGATTGTGGTCTGCGCGCTCCCAGTTTGGAGAAGTGTACACAGACTGCCGGCAGAGTGTATTGCTGCAGACGGGACCAGCAGCAAAACCTATTTTAGCCACTTAAAAAAAGGCCCACCTAAAAAAAAAATCTATATCAATTTAAGTGTACGCTATATTTAGAATATTTTCACCGCTTTATCTTGCCGTCAGACAGCCCTTTCATTTGGCACTACATTTTCTCACCCGTGGAACTTACCGTATTCTTACGCCGCGTGTGCGCTGATGCCTAAGAATACGGTAAGTCCTACGGTTCAGTGTCTTGCTCCAGGACACTTTGACGCGCTGCCAGGAGGAGCCGGGGATCGAACCGGGGACCCTCCGATTACTGGACGACCCGCTCTGCCTCCGGCGCCACCGGCGCCCCGTCGCTCCTTCAGAAATAAGAGAATATGGGGTTGAGAGTACATGAACGCTTCTCTCTCATATTAAGGAACAGAGAGAATGAGCTCTGAGTGAGGGACGTAGACTAGGAGAGAGGGAATAATGGAAAGACTAGTTTCTGGAACATGGCAGTGGTCTTGGCCTAACACTTCCCATTAAGCAGAGGTGTATAGAATGAAAAGTGAAGCGCCAGAAGGACCTGCTGTCACTCTCACTCATTTCAACACGCGTCAGCATTCCCATGGCAGGACCCTGCCTTTCTGCTGTCAGCTCAAGGAATAATACATATTTTAACCATTATGCTGCAGCTGGGCTTCACCGCACGCTCCAACTCAAGTCTGATTCACACGTTGGAATTAAACTAAACGGAAGGGATTCCAAACAAAGCTGCGTGGCAAGCTTTGCAATATGACCCTTGTTTTTTTTATGAACAACAATGTGAGTGAGCTTAATGAAGCTCGAGGCGCGAGTGTCAAAGCGGATTGTAGCTTCGTCAAGTGTCATCCGAACATACCCAAGCATCCTCCTGCAGCGTTTCCTCGGAAGTCTAACTCCCGTTTAGGTCCTTGTAATATGCGTTAGTTAATAGGTAATAAGGCCGTTATAAGTCCTATAAGATGCTTGTTAACATTTAATAAGACTATATAAGTGTTAATAATTATTAACTATGCTTTTTGCAGCTACCGGATCTAAAGCGAGAACAATGCCTTATTAAGGCTAATAAATCCTTTATTATGCACCTTATTATGCACTATTTATTAGCATCATACATATATTAATACATACTTTATGCATTTATTAGCAGTTTACGATGCACTTATTAACAACTATGCTTTTTGTCAATATAATACTCTTTTTGGGGAGTCCATACAATATCTGGCAAGAGACTACAGAAGAAAATGTGCCTTTTTGGCTCGGATATATTTTCTGTAATGTTTATTAATATTGTTCCTGTCAAATAAACTAACTAAATTAGAAATACATAAATGTGTGATGCTAATAAATATTATGTGATGACTGTGTACAGTAATAGTCATTTTCAAACACTACATATTTATCATTGAAAATTCTATATAAATTAAATAAAATAAATACACACATCACCGTTTGAGTCACAATGTTCAGCTCACATGAAAAACAGTAAAAATAAAAATAAAATAAATACGCACAGAATTTCAGTCGCATATTAAGGGCGTTCCTGATTGGTGGGCGTCGCTGTCGCTTGTTGATCACACAGCGGAAGGGAAGCGCCCAGCCGGACCCTTCTCCCGTCGGAGAAGAAACACGAGTCATTTATTCATCTATTCTTATTATTATCATATTTTTATTCCAGGGAGGCCTTGCAACACAGCTGCCAACATGGTATTATATTATATAACGTTTTTCAGAATATCATTCAATATACAATTTACCTCAATGTTAAAAGATACTGTAATTGTACAAATAATTGTACTATTTCTTTTTTTCCAAGGCCTGTTTGAGGCTATGTTTTATAGAATCTAAGCCATTTATGTGAAAGTGATGAAAACTAAAAAAACTATTTTTACTATTTAAGCTGTCTTAAAGTGTGTTTTTGTGCTTCACCGCTAAAATATTCTATTTATGTCATTTTTTATTCACATTTTATCAATCATGACCACATGTAGTGCCCAGATGGGGGAGCTGCAAAAAGCGTAGTTAACTGTTAATAAGTGCATAGTTAACTGCTTATATAGCCTTATTAAATGTTAATAAGCATCATATAAGGACTTAAGGGCCTTATTACAGTACCTATTAACTAACGCTTATTACAAGGACGTTAATATAAAGCCAAAATCCCAAAATAATCAAAGTGGGCATTTGATTCAGCTGTTGTAAATAAGATTTTGAAAAAAACTGCCTGGCTGAGAATTTACAAAACTGAATTGATGATTTTGCATAAAAAATATTTTCTATCCTTTCAGTTATCTCACCCTTTAGTTAACTCCACTCCATATAGGTATCCATAAATAACCCAGATAATTACCATTGAAAAACAACATCTTATTATCACATATGGCAAATTGACATGGTAGACTGTATTATAGACAACAGAGCAGAGCTATAACTCACTGGAAGTGCGTATCCATTTTCTTCACCTTTGCCGTCTGTCAAGGGGAGTCAGTGTGGTTTAAGAATCGAATAAACAGCTGCCCACCCACCGGAACACGATGGTGCCCAGCAGAGGTGAGGAGCCACACTGAGTGGCCAACTTCGTGGGTGTCCTCTCCATTACAGTGTCCTTGCCACTCTCCTCCCCAATTTCCATGGTTCCATTATTCATACTCGAACATCACAAGGACCTCGGCCAAGGAGGTTAAGTGAGAGGCTCTGAGCTTCCCAGACTGAAGTTTAACACAGACAGACAAATAATTAAACGGCTGTTGGTTTAATCCTCAGCACCAACAACATCCATTCCCTCCTGCAGGCCTCTGGGAAACACCTTGACGGAGCACAGCAGAGTCAGGCTCCGCTGAAGCCGCAACAATACTCGACAAGCACCCAGAACATTTCTATTTTCAAACGGGAGGACTTTACATGCTACCCATGCAGCCTTATATAGATGAAAAGTTTTTCCGTCTGAATACCTGAAGCTTTCTGCTGGGATTAATTATAGGTCATCTTTTCTGGTAATGAGCCTTGTCCCGCTACCCGTGATGCATCTGAGGAGGTACTTTGGCTCCAGACGTCATCCTCCTGCTGATCTTCCCATTTAAATTGCTTTCTTTCCACTTGGAAGACACAACCACAAAACCTAAACGTCTCTTCATGAATAATTATGACGACACCCTGTGCTATACACTATGATATTCCATCCATGATTCTAATGCCCAGGAACATGACCATTACATCGGTAGCTGCAATTAGAAACTCCCTCTGACTCAGAGACTGTATATCTTTTTTAAGTAAGCGTTAGATGATGAAGCAAGTTACCAGGATTCCTGCCTCCAATTGGGTCAATGCTTTCTGACACTTAGGACAGATGTGTTTACTTCTGCCTTACTTTGCAAACTTCTAATTGCAACTCTCTCTCTCTCTCTCTCTCTCATTCTTTATTTATTTCTTCCTCCATTTAAGCTGCAGGTACATGTTGCCTTCTGACAGTGTACCACGGTCTGCTCAGCTCCGCCGCATCCTACCTTCAACTGTTGGGCAAAAGTTATTCGGCCATTAAAGATCAGCCTTGCTGTGGCTCATTCTGATCATGGACTTTTTAAAATTATTATTCATGATGAATGTCTCAATATCCTTAAAAGTTATTTCTAACAGGACGAAGACAGCAGCTCTCATTAGCAATGAATCGCATAACCACCAGTATAGGCAAGACCCTCACATCAGGACAATTTATTTCTGTACAATAAAGGCCATGAGACGTAATTGCATTTTTTATGACAATCCCATAGAGAGTAGCTGTCGAATGCCTTCAGATTTTAGTGTGGTTTTGTGCGAGGTAATATTGGAATACTCCATAGTTTGTGTCATCCTGGTCTATTAAAGTCTGGGTCAGTATAATTCCATACCCTGATCACCGTGAGGAGACTATGCCCATCAGGCCAGTAATCAGGTGATAGTTCTGATGGACTTTCTGTTGACTCTGGGAGGTTGCCGTCTCTCACAGATGAAGTGGTACAATATTTTCTGTTTGCAGTACATTGATCCCAGTGGATGGAGTAGTCATTATTATAGAATGAGTTACTATTATTATTATCATTATTGTTATTATTATTGACTATGGAAAATAAAGCAAGACAAACCCGCCTGAAGCTCTTGATATTCCAAATAGTTCATACTTAAATATAATGTTTTATATACCAATATTTTTAGATAGCTAGATAGATATATGGGTGAGATATTAGTAGTGTGTGATATAAACAGCGAGGCAGAGTTATACCACAACTGTTCAAATAACTATGTTTACAAGTATGAGCATTTAAGTTTAAATATATGAAAATGCTATTTATTTTGTCTTTGGTCCATGTAACACATCCTGCCTGAATATTATCAATGCATTCCAGCTACCCCAGACATCAACAACGCACGTTTGTGACTGCATCCATGAGGTGAAACTCGCATTAAAATCACAGTACCAGAGGCAATATTTTTTATTCTTTGAGCAAACAGTGAAATATGGACTATAAGCCTCCCATCTGTCAGTCACAATGACTTCTCTTCAAAGGCAGCCTACAGTATATTAAAAACAAAACTGGCGCCTTAATAAACATTTCACACCCACCCACAAATGCATACACTCCTACCCACCACCGCACACACACACACACACACATTAATTATTATGTAACATTTACAGCACCACTTTTCTAGTTTCCTCATTC
>OMKR01002562.1:3120-17451 GCA_900302355.1 Cyttopsis rosea
CCCGCCGCTCCCTGGCAATCAGATCGCCTATCGGTTATCTCGAGTAGCCACAATTGGATGATATGAAAATAGAAACAATCGCCCAACCCTACTTTAAGATAGGCAGCTATTCAGCAACACGATGCAAAAGGAAATAAAAACAGCTATGTGCGGCCATCGGCGTGTGTGTACCATCTCCTTCCTCCTGCACAGCCCGTGGCTGGGACAGGGTGAAGCACTGCATGATCTCATACTGCTGCCGGGCCTCTAGGTTTTCAGAGTCCACCTCGTCAGGAGGCCTCTTCAGCATACGACAGTTGAATGTGTGACTGCTCTTCCGTCCAGGCTCCTGTGGCCACGGCACATCGTTTACTGGACACACAGGAACAGGTGCATGTTAATTCTTCTCACAAAGAAAATGCAATCAATGTATTATTACACATAGCACTAAATAATTTCCCTCAAATTTTCTAGAAATGCTTAAATTGTTTATTTGGGGTTGGTGAATTGCTGAGAGGAAACACGTAATTTAAGCATTTCATTGTACAGTCATACTCCAAGTGTTTCTGTGCATTTGATAAATAAACTTGAAATAATTAAATAAGGAAAAAGTGTAAACCCACATTACAAAATCACACTCTAGACATTAAAATATATTGCACAGAAAGATTCCTCTATATTCTTCACTGGTCTACCGGGCTGATAAGTTGAACTTTAGCATGAAGCAAAAACTATAATAACTGAGGAAGTTAATAACAACATAAAAACATCAGATTTCTTTACACTAACTTAGATGATTTTAGTCAAGTTAAAATGATCATAACATTTGTCCGATTCAGTTTGAATGCAGTTCTGAAGAGACCAGCCTCTCTCAGCAGGTACACATACATGCAACATAGAACTTACGCTCGTCCACTCCATCACTTTGCCATTTGAATTACAATTTGGACTTTCTAGTGACAATGGTCATGATCAGTCTGTCATGATCTAGATTCTTGATTCACTGTGAGTAAAAGAGAGATCTGCCCAACTATAGACGGAATAAACTGTTTTCTTCTCTTTTGATTTGCCAGGCTGATAATTTACTAGTTTTATTTCTAAATTCATAATAATGGTTGTGGGATGGGTGGTGCTACCTTTTTGTTTGCGAGAGTTCTAAGAAACTTCCCAAGGACTGTATGGACATTTAGAATTGGGCAACAGAGGATGAGAGCACACTGACACTATATTTTTAAAAACCGTGTTACAGTTAACATATTATCATCTTGATGTGAGGCTGACAGGATTGAGAACACTCTGGCGCATTATATTTCATGTCAAAATTTTAAGAATAAAAATGGCTTTTTATATATATTTTTAAAAATGCCAGGTGCAAAAGTTTGGGAACTCTTCAGTATTATTTGTTGTTACTTTTTAAAAAGATGATTATTAATGTTGAGATTGACTCATTAGGGCTTCAGTGTGTGGTCAGGTGAATGTCATTTCAGGGTTTTACCATTTATTCGGTTACTCTATGGCCTATAAACTATCAGACTGCGGTAGCTGTTCTGTCTGGAGTTAATTATGGGCTCCTAAAGAATTGTCCAAGGACATCAGAATCTAGACAATTCACTTCCACAAAGAAGTGGAATGCTACCAAATTCTCCACTTCCAATTCCACTGTTACATGATCAGAAAATGGAAGATAAATGGAACAATTGAAGTCAAGCCTAAGTCAGGAAGATCAAGAGAGATTCCAGAAACCTGATGAGAAATGCTCAGAAGAGCCCACACATCATTGCAAAAGAGCTGCAGAATAGTAGCGACCTAGGCAATAAAGTGACATCTTACACATTATGCTGATGCAAAATGTCACTCACCAAGGCTCTTGGGCAGCAGGTTCCGAACAAACTCGTTGTGGTCTCCCACATGTAGAATGCTGTAGACGCTGGAGGTCATCAGCTCTTCCTGGGTGTATCCAAGGTAACCAGTCACATTGTCGGAGACAAACACAATGCGTCCCTCCCGGTTCACCACAAAGAAGAATCCCTCCAGAGCCTGAATATGCAATCGAGGGAAAAGTTGTTAAAAGATGAACTCCACCTACTGTACTTGAACAACAGAAAACATTACAATGCCTAGAAACACAGACCATCTCACTGTTTCCAGTGTATACTGTAGTTCTATAGCACAAAATGCATGTTGCATATGCATTCAGAAACAAAGGAACTCATTCACAAAATCTGTGTATGATCATGGAATTTATCATAAGTACACTAGACAATCAAATCTTAAGATAGTGACATTCATCTTTTTTTCTTATCTAAATTTGTTTTTTTTGGTTCAACTAGAACTAAAATCTGGTGTCACCGTTCACATTGAGGCCTACAAAGCCGAATATGAGAAAGACAGGGCCTTCAGCTCCGCTGCCCCGAAGCTGTGGTTCAGGGGTCTTTCGGCCATAGCTAGTTTGCACACAACCCTACAGTTTTCTGTAGGGTCTCTCTTTTGCTCTGATGGTGTTGACAGGGCACACCTACCTATGCAAATCAACATGAACAGGCAACCGGTATACTAATGGTTGGAATTCATCACCTGTTGCACATGGGGCACGCACAAAATCGAGGAACAAGGCCTGTTTGATGAATTCCACGTTGTTTTTTTCTTCAGCTCTTCGATTAACAAAAATAAGAAGAATTTAACATTTTGTTTGAGTGTGTCTCTGTGTGTGTGTATGTAATGGTAACCTCTAGCAGCAAAGGCCCCAAAGTCTCTTTGTCCAGCAAGCCCTGGCTACTGGATGAAATGTCACTCTTTTGCACTTCGTCATCTGTTGACTGCAGAGCCACTCTTTCTGTCAGGAGAAGAAAAAAAAAGTATTAGTTCTATTCGATTTAGCAATTCCGGCATTGAGAAGAGTTATGATTTAAAGAGCAACTATCAGGTAACATTTATTGATGAATTTACAATATTGAGCTTATTGAGAAGATGGTTAGTAAAGTAAAAATAAACCTTTTTTACAGGCAGCAAGGGCAAAAATACAGGAAAATTGTTGAAGTTTGCAGGTTAAAATGGCCATTTTTTTACATCTCGGCCGGACCCGTCACGCAGGGTCTCACTGCCCACATCGCGGTAGCAGGGTGGTCGTCAGTCAGCAGGTCAGTCAGTCAGTCTCAGCCATTGTGAATTGGATTGTGAAGTACTGTGTTTGTGCAGGTTGCACAAACTCTAGCTTTAACAATATAAAATAAAAACAAAATAAAAAAGGTGGACCGTTTTTTTCCGTGACAGTATCATTGCGGACAGTATCTGCACCTAGCTAACCTGCACCCCACGCTACCCGTACAAGCATAAACAGCACATATTTCTCTCATATAGATACAGACAATACAAATATTGCTCAGTCAGTCAGAGCCCTGGGCTTATTCTAAAAGACCGCTAACGTCTCCTCTCTTTTTCTTCTACTTGCCATCCACTATAGTGCTAGCTCTGTCCTGTCTCTCCTGTGTGATGTCACATTCAAATTTGCAGGCAATGTCCGATTTTTATGTGCTCGTGGCTAATTGCATTACAAAAATGAGTCCAGCTGTAATTCTAAGTTTAACAAAATGAAAATATATATATTTTTAAATCAAATTGCTACATAATTTCCCCACATATTAATTCACTTGGTATGTCAACCTGCAAGTTGCCCTTTAACGTTGGGTTCAACCAGGGTCATTTATGCAGTGGTGGACTGTCAATTTCTCAGACCAGATTTCTCCGAATGAAGAAAAATGTGTCTTAATTGTTAATATAATAAAATGTCCACCACCATATCTCTCATATGAGCACTATAGATGCTCGGCCGGGAAGGATTTACCAGTCTCAGTGTTATCCAATCAGCTTTGTTTCTGCTACGACTTCTCCTCAAATACCTTCAGAATCTCCACTGAATCCTTCTGCTATCTTAAGTGAATGAGGGGGGCCTGGTTTTGGACTGACAGACAAATTAGCCGGTGGGAGTATTCTTTCACACTTTTGAAGGCATTCACTGCTGTCAGCAGTTGCCAGGTCCGTGGCTTTCCCGCGGAATTAGACTACTTTTTAAGTTTTTTTGTCTGCAGGTTGGGGGGGGTTGCGCAATAGGATGAAGGGTTCTCCAGAAGCCCATCCTTTACATTCGGGTCTTCATGCAAAGTCATGGAATATGTTGCCATCAGTTGGAGCTTGTTCAATACAGACATATATGATCTCAAAGCAACTGAATAAAACACACTTAAACTGTAAATAGTTACAATTCCAGAGTTCAGACTCTATTCTGTTATCACTGGGAAACACATTTTTTTGATTATCTGTAAGGCAATCATCTGCAAGTCAAATAGGTAAGCTGAAATTATGTTTAATGCAACAGTAAATAGAAATATGCATATACTGTGGTTACAATTGTCTGGTGAAATGGTGTATCAATAGAAATATGGTATATGAATATGAAAAATCCCCAGTCCATGTCCATGTATGGTCTATGACGTCATGGCAACCCTGAGCTGGAGCACAACTTGTGCTCTCCAATAATAAAAAAAAAACGTGTGCTCCGACTCAATAAAACATGATTTATTTTACAGCATGACCACTTGGTATAAAAGTGGTCATGCTGTAAAATATATCATGCTATATTATGATATAAATTTATATCAAGTGTGGCATATGCTTTTCCAGAACGTTTGGTGGATAGGCCCAGCGGGGATGTTATAATAATACACCTTAATCTGTAAAGCACTTTTTTTATGTTACAAAGTGCTTTAAAACAACAACATATTATAAAATGAGATGTTTTGCTTTAGTTTGGTTTTGCCTCTGCCACGGGAACCGTGGCTTTCTTTGGCGTGCTTGGTGGTTGTTTTTGTGAACAATATAAGCGAGTAGTTGTGCACGGCTGCAGGCGTTGTATTATAGTGATATGGTCGTGTGATTGTCAGATGGTTTTGCGGGACACGCCCACTGAATGCCTAGGTCTGAAATGCACAGTCTGCTACTGCATTCAAGGTGAAAATGGCAGAACAGATTAGTGGTTATCCAATCAGCTTTGTTTCTGCTACGACTTCTCCTCAAATGCCTTCAGAATCTCCACTGAATCCTTCTGCTATCTTAAGTGAATGAGGGGGGCCTGGTTTTGGACTGACAGACAAATTAGCCAGTGGGAGAATTATTTCACACTTTTGCAGCGTCACAAGGCATTCACTGCTGTCAGCAGTTGCCATGCAAAAATCACCAATTGACTGAAGTGCCGGTCGAGTTGTGCCTCGACCGCCTTCTGCCCCCATTGCACCACTGCTGTTTATACTCCGAAATAAAAAAATATCAATAAGCAAGTCGCTTTCCTTTGCAGTCATTTGCAGTGTAACCTGTGTATGCAAAGCACACAATCCGTGGTGGTCACTTCGGCATCTTTGCAAATTGAACGTGAGTGAACACCTATATGCCTGCCTTCACATGAAACTGAACTAATTTATAGTATTAATATAATGTATATCAATATCTTGACAAATGATTACCTAGTATGGATTACCTACCTTCTAATACACAATTAAAAGTCTGAATGAGGCTGATGCACAAGTCCCAGTCAAAGTCAGAGTCACAAGTCTGATTCAAGTCAAAAGAAGACTTGACTTGTAGCATTAGTGTCCAGGACTCTAATTCAACAACACTGCCTTCAAGATAGTTAATTGAGTTCACGTGGTATCCTTGGGGTCTTGAGGATAGGAGTTGAGAACTAGTGGTGTAGTGTATGTGTGTTGCCTCACCCTGCTCCCGCCGTTTGATCTGCTGGATCTGATCTATGGTGCTCTTGAGGACTTGGCACTTGTCTGGCTTGACATTTAGATTGGCAATGTCACCCATGTTGGTAGACAGCAGCTCGGCCAGCTCCTCAATGTAGTGACACTCCAACTCGCGCCTCCGCTTCTCATCACTATATTCGCAGAGATAAGAAGACATTAAATTCACAAATCTTCACCTACTGTATATGGCTGACACTTTTCTGCTTGCAACACAGATGTTAAACCCAGGATTTACCAGACAATGGAGGTTTGTTCACAATGTAGTTAAAACTTATTTTTAAGGAACAACAAATTCAAAGTGCTTTAATATTTTCTCCATTTATTTTCTCCAACTGAACGATATTTTTTGCATTTTGAATTTTTTTTTCAGTTTTCCATAAAATATGAATAACTAAAATCATACTAGACATAACATGGATAAAGAAATACATTTAAAAAAATACATTTTTTAAAGACAAAGACATGTAAAAAACAATGCCCCATTTTGAACAAATAGGCAGAGTAACTTATTACGCTATTAGGTGTTAATTATGGGAGGTAAAATCTATTATTAAATTATTTTACAATTATTGAAATTATAAAAAATCTAAATGAAAGATCAAAATGTGTTTTGCCATTTCTTTTTCGATATCTCTGGGGAAAGATCCCGCCAAAATAAATGATTAAATAACTATTTGCGGTTTAAGTTTGACTACAAGCACAAACCTTTCTACCATTTTCTTTTCTTCATCATATGAGGGAAATCATTCAAATTAAAATAGGACAAAGAAAATGAAAGATGACGGCTCTTTGTTTCTACAAGTAATTCGCAGCTGAGGATGAACACAGCTGAAAGGACGTGACAAGACTGTGACTTGCCTGTAGAATCAGTACAAAGTACAACATTTTCTCTTGATTTATCCATTTGGCATTTTGTCAGTTATGTAAAGCAAACCCTGTTAAAAACAATCAAAATCAGTAATTTCTGTTGTATTTTTGACACTTGTGTAAAGAAAATACAAAGTCAACGTGAAGCTTGAAAGTTCTTGAATTTAGCTTTTTTATTTGAATGCTGAAGAAAATGAAATGTCTATGAAAGATAACAAACAAAGCAAAATAAATTCCATTCCAATCTTAATCAATTTCAGTCATACTGTATATCAGTGGTTCCCAAACTTCTTATAATCCGGTACCCCTTCAGACATTCAAACCCCAATACCCCCTCGAGCACCAGGGTCAGAGCCTAAGTAAGACTGTATACCCTATATAAGGGAGTGCGAGTTTTCAATGATTTTTACTTACTTATTATATCTTATGTCTTCTGAAATAAATTATTGATTGGTATGAAAATGTTACTGCTGTCATTAGTTCTGCAACAGAAATGGTGTATAAGGTATTATTATTTTAAGTTTGGTTGGCCTGTATTAATATTATATTTGTTTATTATATTTACTGTATACATCATATAATATGGCTACAGCAAAGCCTATAATCACAAGAAATGTGTTTGGGTTGTTGATATGCATTTATTGAAGGAGAGGTTCAGAGCCACAAACAAGGGAAATTGAGAAACTAAAATGAATGCTTGCACACTGCTTTAGCAGTAGTAGTAGTCCTTAGCAAAATTCTGGTTAGTTCTGAGTGTAGAAAGCATATAAACTTTGTTTTACCTATTGCGAATGTAAATTTAAAAAAAAGTTTTTTTTTATGTGAATCTTTTATTCAATACTTTTAAAGTAAATTTTCATACTTGAACACAATTCAAGGATATTTTGATGGCTTTAATACCTTTTCTCATATTTTATTGAACATCCTGCAATTCATAAATTTTATGACACTAAAACACAAAGCATTATTATTGAGTGAACTGCTCATAATTCCTCATAATCATCAATATTAATCTTGTCAATAAAAAGCTCTCCCTCTCAAGCTGTGTTTCGTACCGTTGCCCTGATGTGTCACATAGAGAACCCTTGCGCTTGTGTGATTCTGGCAAACCACGGTCGTGTGGACTTTCCCTTACTCCACGCATCTTCAGCTTCAACACACCTAAATGACGAGAATCAAAGAAAAAGTCATTGTTAATAAAAAAAAATTCTGATTCAACACAGTGAAAGTGAATCAGTGTCAGGAATGAATCATCAACTCCAATGTTCTGTTGGTAAGCAACTTGAAGAGGACCCACTCTATCCTTGCACAGTTTGCTCTGTCAGAATTATTAAAGCCACGGTTTTGAGCCCATATTCATCAATTGTCAGAGTAGGAGTTCGGTCCTAACTGCCAAAAAATGATCAGAGAGAAGCAAATTTGGTCATACTTTTTGGCATAGTAGTAGCATTTTATCAGCTTTCCTAACCTAGGAAATTAGAGCTGAGCTCCAGAGCTGTCCTAACCTGCGAGGAGTTCTTCACAGATGCCATGAGGCACCTTCAACACATAGCGTAATTGTTGCCACATGGCACAGACAAGATCAGGAACAGACAAGACAGTTTCTGTTATAATGATAATACAGAAATTTCAGCACCACTCAACGTGAATTAATGAAAAAGAAAGTTTCTGCTGGTTTCCATGGACTTGTGTATATATATTTGGGAGCTGTTTGTTCGCCCCATAGTAGCCAGGCAGGCCAACGCCGGCGATAGGTGCGTGTATTTTCCATGTTAGTGCTTACAGGTACCTGTACCTCTTGATCCAAGGTGCCTCTCTAAAGGGGTGTTTCTACCTCCTAGGCTGCACTAAGAGGGGTTCCGTTAACAGATATCTGTGTGGCAGCATCCTGGGCTATGTTGGCTCGTCTCTACAGTCAGTATAGCCTAATCCTGTAGCAACAGCCATCTTACCGAGGCCTTCACAGAGTTCTTAGACGGGTGAGTGTGGCTTCCTCATGGCTTTGTTGGTAAAAATCACCCAGGTGCAAAAGCATCGCCACTGGCGGTCAGGAGGAATGAAATAGAACCAGATGTTCTGTGAATTCCACGTGACCACCCGAGTTTGGCGGTCACTCTGAATTGAGAAATTCTAAGGGTCATTTCCTGGGTGACCTGCCTTTTATACTGGGTGTCCACGTCACCCAGGTGATCACAAGTGTTGTTCACTTTGTTGGTATAGAAACTCGACCTGTGCATGCGTGCGATGGACATCCAGGTGTTAAAGCATCATCTAGAATTTATAGAACCTGTTATATTCGTAACGGGTTTCATTGCTTTGCCTTGTCATTGTTTAGGTTTTTTAATACTACAACAGTAAACATAGTATAACACAGTATAACAGTAATGTCATATTTCCCTTCTTTAAAAGTATGCAACATCTTGGTGGTCAACTTGCCAGTATCCTGATACTTATTGCAATAAGGATGTACAGGTACAGGGTATTTTTTAATAGTTGATAAGAACAGTTGTTCAAAGTTGTTCTAAATGATAACTTAACTGGTTAGTGTATACAAAAGCCAACATACATACATAAATTTATTTCATTTGTAGGACAATAACAAACAACATTTTAAGTATAAAGAATTATTAAAATAATACATGACAAACCAATGTGAGAAAATAACTAATATGTGTGTGCATATGTGACAGATGGACAGGAAAATACTTAAAGCACTATGCCAGGCCTAAAAAGAATGTACCTGCTTGGATCTAGGATTCCAGTAGGCGAGACATTTGTGAGCTGGTCAGCCTTCGTCATAAGCTAGTGCAGTGGTGAGGAAAAGAATGAGGAAGAGCAAGGCACCCTTGCAGCAAGAGATCTTAAGGATGGAGTCTTTTTGGTGGCAAGGGTGGAGGTCAGGGTACCATGGCCTTCCTTGGATGCAGCACCATCCCCAGGTGCTGAGACGCCCACTACCTGTCTAGGAGAAAAGGAAAAGAAAATCCATAAGTTCTACCCTACTGCAAACAGTAATATTGTAAAATCCTTGTGCTGTTTGTATGAAAAAGCAACACTGTTGTGCATATTTTCCATTGTATATTCTAACTACATTTTTACGATGGGTTGTGTGCACCTAACATTCCTGCGTTAGCAAGCACTGCTTAGACCCCCCCAGGTATTGGCTTAGCCTCCCCCCTTAGTACAGGCAGAGGAAAAATATCCTGGCACCGTTACTGGGGTGGGCGATACATCGAATATACTCAATGTATTCCGGCTTGTTCTACGTGGGATGTAGTAAATTACTATATTGCGAACATAGAATACAAATTGTCACGTATTTCTTTTTATTTTTTAAGCTGCCAGCATGAGACTCGCTTTGCCGTTTTGCTTCTCTCACTCTCCCACCCATCCAGACCACACTCCTGGACAACAGACAATCGGCCAGGAGAGGTGAGACATGTGTTTTTGTATCTGGAGGGAACAGGGAAAGAACCTTGGAGAGAGTGAAAAAGGTGAAGCACCAAAGCGAGTTTATACGTGTTGAGTTTGGAAAAGGAAATAGAAGATGGAGGCAGACAAATTGGTTCCGAAAAGAAACAGCACTGGATCCATCGTATGGCAGTGGTTTGGGTATCGCAAGGAAGATGTTGAACAAACAACGTTATCTGCAAAATATGCAGCATGCCACAAAAGGTAGCAGTAGCAGTACCACAAATTTGTTTCACCAATCGAAATGCCACCCACTACAAAACAAAGAATGTCTGAAACTATGCATGTCCACATCTCCACCAACACCAAATAAAACGCCAGTGTAGTAGAAAAGCCTGGATTAAAAAAACACACATTAAGAAACTTGATCCAAAATATGAATTGCCTGGTGGCAATTTTTTTGCAGAGAAAGCTCTTTACATTTATACTTTACATTTCAGTGAGAGAAAAGTTTGCCCACCAGCTAACAAATGTGAGTCTCCACAACTACCGATTTGTGGTCCAGCAGAATGTGTGAGCTATATGTGAGTTTAACTGTACATTACATCGACAATTGGGAGTTGAAGAGTTTGTGCCTTCAAACAAGCTTTTTCCCGGAGGATCATACAGGCAAGATCATCGCACAAAGCTTGCAAGATGCTCTCATGTCATGGAACTTAACAGAAGCTTGTCAAGTGTGCACCACCATCGATAACGGGACTAACATAATCAAAGCTGTGAGCCTGAATAAGTGGACAAGACTGCAAAAACTCACCATCGCAAGGTGCAGCCGGTTGCCAAAACACTGCACTCCCCCTAGTGGGAGAATTATAATAATTTTTATTATCAGTAATGTTATAACCGCCTACCGCCTACTAAACATAACACTAAGAGAGCAATTGTTTCATGCAATTAAAAACTGTGTATTAGGGGTGTGAATCTTCACTGGCCTCACGATTCGATTATGATTCACCTGTCAATGATTCGAACGCACAACGATTCTCGATGCGTCTTGATGCATCTCGATGTGTCACATCCTCAATTTTCTATATTATTGCACATGGCTATTTTTCCATAAAGTAATACAAGGAGTCAGATAAATATAAACTCCCCGTTTTTTAGAAACCACTTTCAATCAGACTGCATCACACGGCAGCTCACATTATCAGCTCACACTTGTTAAAGGGGCCCTATTATGCTGTTTTCACTCTTCATATTTTTATTCTGGGACTCCACTAGAGTAGCTTTGCATGATTCACCTGTTATTTATTTTATGATGGCCTTTACCCCGCCTCTCATTTAAGCCTCTGTCTGAAACGAGCTGTTTTAGCTTCTGTCTCTTTAAGCCCCCCTCTCCCTAAAAGCCCACTTTCTTCTGATTGGCCAATTTCTGGAAGAGTCGCAGTGTCCATTGCTGCGTACAGTAATGGCGGCAGCCACCGCGGGTGTAAAGTAAATTCAAGTTTAGGAATATATGTAAGGAATATAATAAGCTGTCATTTCTCGTTCCTGATTAGAAATGGCAACTGGAACCTTACATGTCTGATCCCGAATCCGATCCGGAATATGAGAGTCGAGAGCATGAACATCCGCAGCAACAGAGATTACAGCGAGACCGGACGTCTCTGTTTGGTAAATATTATGCTCAATACCTGCTTATTGTGACATAAAGGTGATGTTATGGAATCCATAACATTGCTGGATAATAATATCCGGCAAAGGCAGCAGGTTCATTCACACATTGGCCTCCTTTATTGAAAAGTTCAGTGTGGACTCTGTTCCCGCATTAGATGACTGTTCCAGATACGCTATGTAATGTGTTAGAGTTAGTACTTTATGTAGAGTGTAGACACGATCGTTTGGACAATCTGTCAGCGAAGTGTAGAGGAGGCAGCATGCATGTAAATAATGGCCCCATAGTCTAGAATACTAGACTATGGGGACTGTAGACTAAGAATGTAGCCTGTACAAGTGTTTTCCTAACTGCGAAATGAAGGCAGGCCCGATTTCAGTAATAAAAACGCAGCCTAACCTTCAGTTTCTTCACTAGGTTCTCAATATGCGCTCTAAAAGGGAGGAGGTCGTCCACCCAAATACCCATGTACTTGAAGGATGATACTCTTTCAATTGAGTCCCCTCCTAGGGTATGATTGCCAACATTATCTGAGATCTCGGAGCGAGCTCTGGAATTTGGTTTTCTTAGCATTAAGAACCAACTTTATACCATACAATTAGGCCTGCAGCTGAAAGGCAGGCTGGAGCTTATCAACAGCCTGATTCACAGAAGAGGCAACTGAAAAATGGACTTTAACTGTAAGCATGTCCTTCCCAATGTTATTTATAAAAATAGAGAATAAGACTGGGGCTAAAATTGAACCTCGGGGGACTCCCTTAGAGATCTTTATGAAGTTAGACTTGTGACCTGTATATACACACAGGGTTCTATCTGCAAAGTAGTTCCTGAACCACTCTATAGCCTTGTCACCCATACCGACATCACTGAGTCTGCCCAACAGCAGCTCATGGTTCACAGAGTGAAATGCCTTGGCCAGATCAACAAATTAATTATACTCGTTTGACAGCAAGAAACATACAGGGGTGGGTTTGGACATAGATTACGCCAAATTTTAGACAAAATCACACTTTCAATCTGGACTAACTGAAATGGCCGTTCTTAGTCAGGATTTAAAATAGTCTCAGACTTGCCCTGGGCTTGGGTTTACAAAATCTGATTTCCAGAAGGAAGATCAGAGCTAATCTAGGTCTAAGTGAAGGCTTAAATTAAACCTGACTAGAGGCAGGTTTATTTTTGGATTAATGGATGTGGCCTCCAGGTGGGCCAATTTGATCTGGACTAAGATCAGCACCAAGACCAGACAGAAGGAGCTGACTAGTCGTCCATTACGTTAGTCTAGGACTTCCTAGTCTAGAACAAATTAATCTCAAATTAAGCAGCAGCTTTCGATTAAACCCCGTCTGAGAAACCGCCCCAAAACGTATACAGATGGAAGGACTCAAGAGACGTTCTTCTCACAGGAACCCGGGCTGAATCATAGCATGGAGCATAACTTCTCTTTCTATTCCTTTTAACCTGATGCGATCGTGCCCCCAAGGAGACGCGGAACAGACCGAGCAGATGAACGTCCCTGCTCATTATGGTAAAAGATGGATGGATGGATGGGTGGATGAGTGGTCGGGGGAAGGGGGAAGGGGTCGTATAAGCATAATGACAGTGGAATCGCTGTGACGTTAACCCGGGCCCCGTTTTGGAGTCGTTATTGACTCTAGGCTTTTTTTGCAGAGGAAATGAAGCGTACGCGGGGAGGTCCCGCATCGCTTACTACCGCCGTTAGCGAAATGCAACGGGGGGGTGGGGTTCAAAGTCAAATAGAGAGAGGGGGCGTTTGTAGAGCAAGTATGTATACATGAGTTTAATATAGAGTACACGTTCTACGGCGACACTCTAGACTATGACGGTAAGTACGATGCCGTTTGAAATGCCGTTTGCTTTCCGTGCGGAGATGTTTCACCACTGCGGAGTATAATTCGACAAAGGCCTGGATATCTTATTTCTTAATTTCTTTAGACCTAAATTGATTCGCCCGATATTTTCTACTGTTGCTTATATGTTTACCCACCATGCATCTAGTTCCGTCTCTTCGATCTTCTTTGTTTGGATTGTTACGATGTCATCACATCACCCTCGTTTACCTAGAAAAGCATCACCTTAGGAAGCCATGCCCTGGAGAGGAGAGGAGAGGACAGGGAAGGGAAGGAAGTGAATGGAAAGGGAAACAAATGGAAGGAAAGGAACAGCAAGAAAAGCGAAGGAAAGGAGACAGAAGGAAAGGAATGGAGAGAAATGGAGAGGAATGGAGAGAAAAGAAAAGGAAAGACCAGGAAGGAGAAGAAAGGAATGGAAATGAAAACAGAGAATGAAAGGAACAGAAAGAAAAGGAAGAGAAAGGAAAGGAAAGGACAGGCAAGGGTATGAGAGGAACGGAAGACAAATGGAAAGAAAGGGAAGGAGAGGAAAAGAAGTGGATGAAGGAAACGAATGGAGGAAACGACAGGAGAGGGGAGGGGATGAAAGGTGAGCTCATGAATATTAATATTAATTTGGCGTCATAAAAAAAGTTACGATATAATAATCTCCATCCGTCTTTCACTACACTAAGACGATACTATAGTATCTCCTGGCTAGCATAGCGTCTTGTTGTGTCCGAGGACCACGTAA
>OMKR01002565.1:12229-26821 GCA_900302355.1 Cyttopsis rosea
GAAGGGCGGGGGGGGGTTTATATCTTATTTTCTTGCTCAGGTGGCAATTGTGCTGCACTTCCCATCACATGGTCACCTAGTCACAGGCACACAACACAATACTTAGTCTTTACTGGGGCATTTCTGCTTTTCCATCAATATTACCTCATCGTTTTCACTTGTTTCACTCAATTTAAGTCGTTCACCTCCCTCACTCTAGCGCTTAATTTTTATTAATATAATCGACGCCACGCTACTTCACTCCTTCAGACTTCTTAGTTCACTTTGCTATTCCACACCCTCCCACAAGTTAACCCTTAACTGTTACAGCACCGCTATCTCAAGAGCAATTTAATTTCACCCCTTTTTTCATTTATCTTCATTTAAATTGTGTGTCTAACCTCTTTGATTCTTTGTCTAACCTCTCCTCTCCTCTCCCTGGATTTGTTACCATCAGCATCCATGTGTCTATTTTCCATCTGGCGTCTCATCTATTTTTGCTCCTTCCCTGACTGCATTAGGTTTGACAGCAAAACAACGCTCATATTGTGGCCCTTGGATAATTGTGACTGATGCCCCTGGAAGATGGTCAGCAGCTAATAGAATAGACCTAAATCCCCCTCTCTCTTTTTATTATGAATCAAATGTTACGGTGATTTCGGTCTATGGCCCATACTGAGCGCAGGCACCTAGACAATAGCCGCTCTCGCAGTCAGAAGGCCAAGGCCAAGTCATTCTATATTTGCTTCTCTGACCTCAATTTATTACAACTTGAGTTGTTGGAATTGTCTCTAAATATGAAAAGGGAATTAGTTTCAGTGTTTACTCAGGAGATGTGTCGTGATCTTCATAATAAGAAAGTGAGATTTCACGTTTGTTCTGAAAATGGACATAAAAAAATTATAGTGAAGGGCAACAAGCGTCTGAAACAGAAAGCTCTTTGTTCCCTGTTCGACAGTGACTGCCACCCAGTTTCATTTTTCTGGTCTCAGATTGAGTCTTCCTAAGGGAAAAATGAGGGCAAACGCATGGGGTTTTAAGTTTCAGAAATTTACAGAAGCGGCAATTGGAGACAACAGCAGGCATGTCTTGAAGTCTCAAAGTAGAAAGTAGTACCAAATGTTTTCACGAAAATGCATTATATACATGCTCTGCATAATAGGGTAGGACCAGTGGCGTAAGCACCGACGTTGCAACTGGTAAAAACGGGGAAAAAACAGCGTGATTTTATTTTAGGTGAAGGCTGCTTTATTTAACGCTGTTTACTTATTGAACGAAACAAGCACCGTGCGTAACAAGGACAATTTCTCTCACTCTCATACCCACCCAACCCCTCACAAATCTTATGAACTAATCATTTTAATGAACTGATTCTAATGATTCAGTAAAGATTCCCTTGTAGTTTAAATGTTTATGTGAATTCTAATAGTTAACATAATAGTTGATTCATTGAAAGTCTTGAAAGTCAAAGTAAAGGTCACATGACGCCCTTCCAGCAAAGAAAACATGATGTTATCGGATATAATGTTTATATTTAACAAGCTAATGGAACTGACATGCTAATATTTAGGTAATGTTTATATTGTACCAAACTAATGCTACTGGCATGCTCGCATTTAGGTAAGGTTTATATTTAACCAAGCTAATTTACCATGCTAGTGGTAAAGCGTATACTTAAGTTAACACAACAAAATGCTCAGATTATTTTTATATAATGGCTGATTGGCTGAATAATACTTTGTGAGCTACCATGCTTAGCTGTTCATCATCAGGAACTAAGTGAAGTAAAATGTTTTACTCTCCTCCTAATTTAAGGAAATCATTTGAGAGTAAATGCACAGTATTTTGAGTGTGGTGTGGGTTTAATTTCAATTAACTCATGAGGGAGTTGTCATTGGGCTACCCTATGATTACAGAACGCCAAAGAGAGAAAGAAAACTCCAGAACATACAAAGGAATCTGCAAAAAGCAGCTAAAAGCAGCTCTCCGTTGAAAGACGGGATCAAAGGCTGCAGCAGCAAGGTAGGAGATGAGAAAGATTATGGTATGTTTTCCTCCTCTCACGGCCATGTTATGAACTGCCATGAGATAAGCAAAAAAACAATAGTGAAAGAAAGGCAGGAGGGCAAGTACCAGTGATAAGAACCATATACTCCTGTGTAATTAAATTTTCCATATTCTTATTTGTTCCACCTTATAGAAAATGGCTGTGCAGACAGTGCAGGCGGAGACATCAGACAGCCAAGGGATGCCCGGGAAAGAAATGATGAGGATGTCAGAGAGAGCGATGATGGCAGTGGTGATGATGGTGATAAGGATGATGAAGATACCAGGGGAAGTGACGATGTCAGGAAGAGTGATACTGATGATGAAGATAGCAGGGGGAGAGGTTATAAGGAGGAACGGTTTGGAGTGGATGGAAGTGTTGGAAGTGGACTAGAAGAAATGGAAACCAGAGCTATAGAAGATCCAAAAGGACACACCAATAAATGGCATAGAATTTGTAGCTGCATTAAAATGTTCCACCGATTCTGCACATGTTCAAAAGCACAGCATAAACTACTCTGAGCGATTTGTGGCGTTCTGTTGCTCTACTGGGCCTTGTCAACCAGTTCTCAGGTTTCCCAAGACAGAGGGGCACTCATTTCACAGGGAGTGGTACAAATAAAATCCCTGGCTATATTACTCAGTGGACAATGACTCTATGTTCTCTTTTAGTTGTTGACTCTTTTTGAAGGAGGAAAAGTATCACAGTCAGACAGTTTAGCGAACAGTGGGGGTTAATAACTGGAAAAAGGACACAGAAAAAATTAAGGGACATAAAGAAACAGAAGCACGCATGATAAGCATGGGGAGATGGAGTAACTTCAGACAGGGACTATTAAACAGGGCTTTTGAGAGGGCAGACATGGAAAGCAAAGTGAAAAAGGAACAAGAGCGACAGAGAAACAGAGAACTCGATGATGATAGGCTAGTAGATATAATGCTTTACCTAGCAAGGCAAGATGGCGCATTCAGGGGTCATGTTGAAAGTAGCACATCTTGAAAGAAATGAAACTTCCTGGAACTTGTTCAGCTACTTGCTAAGTACGACCATCAAAATGCACCTGGATAAGATCATTCACAGTCCCATCAGAAATGGCCACACACATCTCTGTTGTCCTACAGGACACAAAATGACCTAATTAAAGCCCTGGCCACTTCTCAGAGGAGTTATGCTTAAGGAAATGGATGAGAAAATATTTTCCATTCTCTTAGATGAGACGACAAATCTTTCACATGTTGAACAGGTGTAATTTGTTGTTCATTATGTACCTGACATGGAAATCAAGGAGAGATTTTTGCAGGTCTGTGATGCATGTGGAACTACTGGGAAATACTTAGAGAATGTTGTAATGGCATTCCTTGAGGAAAATGGCTTGCTTTGTACATGCATTGCCAAGCTCACTGTCTAAACTCGGTCTTGGTGGAGAGTGCCAAATCAAGTCCACATTTTGTTCGGTTCTTTAATTTAGTTGAGAGGCTATACACTTTTATAGCCTCCTCTACAAAGCACCATGGATTGCCCAGATGCTCCTGTGTAGCATAGATTTTGAATTCATATTGTGCATGGAGATTGCCACGCCATTCTTCACTGAGATGAAGAACTTCACCTGGATCTGTCAGCATCTTCCACAATTGTGAAAGGGGTCATGGATAGGGTTAAGGCAATGATGAAAGATGAAGAATTCCAGCTCATCTTCTCAAAAGCAAAAGAATAAGCCGAGGCAGCCGGCATTGAGGTCCCAGTTGAAATTCCTGGGCAAGTGAGATGCAGAAACGTACCTTAACAATATACATACATACAACATACAATACAATATACATACAACAATATAAGTACAGCTCCCTATCTGTTACAGAGAACCATCAAGCACAGACCTTGGAGGAACACTACCGGGTAAAGGTATTCTTCATCTTTCTTGACACACTCTCACAGGAGCTAGATCGAAGATTCAAGTGAAAAGATGACACCCCCACTGGATCCATCCTATGCCTTACCATCCCAACTCACTGGAAAGGCATCACAGATGACACAGCTCCTGAATCTCTTAAGCCCCTTTTTCACATGAAATCCATAACATTGCTGGATAAAAAATATCCGGCAAAGGCAGTAGGTAGTCATTCACACATTCGCCTCCTTTATGGAGAGGTTCCGTATAGAGTCTGTTCCCACATTAGATTACATAGATACAGTATGGGTTAGGGTTAGTACGTTATGTCCAGTGTAGATGTGACCGTTTGGACAATCTGTCGGCAACGGACGTACAATCTGAATCAGTTTCGTTTTTTTTACTGGCTCCAGCACTCTGGTTTTCCACCTCCCCGTTTTCCCTCTGCTGATGACGACAGAGCCCCCATCCCTGGACACAATTACCTATCCCAATGTTATTAAATCAGTGTGATCATTTTCAACATGTCCTACACTCTGTTCTCCACCCGTTCTCCCTCTCCCTCTCCAGCTCCACTCTGCGGTGCAGCCGGCAGGCAGGAGAAGCGCTTGTGCCCGATGCGGCAACTTACTCTCACCGATGCCACCACACCGCACCACTGCGGTCTGTATCGGGCACTCTGAAAGACACCTCTAGGGTCTCAGTGGCATTTAAGAAGAAAAATAATAAAATTTAAGAATAAAAAGACCTGTCTCCATAGAGACTGGATGTGTTTCAGTTTCTCATCTATGCAGCCGAGCGCCACAGTTCTGACTTTTATTTTCTTCCCGAAAACAAATTCATTTAGAAACATTTGTACAAAATAAATATTTGCCGGTATTAGGATTCGGCTCCATCCGGCACTTTATGTGCTTGTCCCGGCAATGTTACTGCTTCCATTCCCACACACTTCCATTCATGGCCTTTTCCAGAAATTATACTTGGTTGAGAGTGAGGAGATTTACAGAACGACTTTTACGGAACATCGAGACCGGCTCCTTTTACCACATTACACCAATATGGAACATTGCCAGTGGAATTACAGCTTTCATTGCATGTGGGAAAGGGGCTTTAGACGTGTTTGCAAGTTTTTTCGTTTAGAGGAAGAAAATGTTATCATGGAACTCTACGTGTTCCACTCATCATACACTCTCCGAACTAGCAACGTGCAAACTATGCTCAGGTGCCTCAAAAACAATCATATGGACACAGTTTTCCCGAACCCTTACTGAGCTCCTGAAAACATATGCCACATTGCCAGTGACAACGCATCAGCAGAGCGCTCATTCTTGAAAGTAAAGCTGATCAAGACCCAGCTCAGAAAAAGATGTGGGGAAAGCAGGCTCTCTGATCTTTTGCTGCTGTCCATTGAGAAAGACATCCCAATTGACCATAATGCGATCATTGACATTTATACTCACATGGCCAAAAGAATAATTTTGCTTTGATTCCCCCATCCTAACCAGCTCCCTACCTGATTAAGTTCCTCAATATCCAGTTTGTTCTCATTGGCATTGTTTGTGTGCATGTGAAATAAATGATTAAATAGTTAATCGTGCTGTATGTGTTTTTATTACAGATGTGTAGTTATACTTGTCAAATCTGAGTCACCTAATACAATAATATTAATTTGTTTTGTTTCTGTACACTGGTGTACCTACTGGTGCACCAGTGTAGCAGTGTAGCACAGTGTATCACAGTAGCCCTACTGTACCCTACAGATGCCCTATTTCTCTTTTTCGCCCCTGCCCCTCAGATTGCCTGTGTCCACACCTGATTTAATGAAAGCAGCTCTAGACATGCGTTTTTTTGGCAGTAAACCCAGAATTCATTGGTGTGACAGTAAAATGTTAAGCCAAGGACAGCCAGTTACCATACAAACTGGAAATATAAACCGTATCTTCTTTCGATCATCATGGACAACATGAGATCTCTTGGCAATAAGATGGAGGAGCTTACGGCACTGGCGAGAGGACAGAGGGAATACCGTAAATGCAGTCTTATGTGTTTTATGGAGACATGGCTGCAGGAGGTTATTCCCAATGCAAACACCACCATTGAGGGCTTCCAGACAGTGCAGGCAGACAGTATTCACCGTCAGTGTGGCAAAAAGCGAGGCGGAGGAGTTGCTGTATTTGTACAGATGGTGCAACCCTGGCCATATTCACGTGAAAGAAAGTGTCTGTAGCCTGGACATCGAACTTTTGGATGTAGGACTTTGCCCATATTATTTGCCATGTGAGTTCTCACATGTTATTGTTGTGGTCGCATATATCCCACCCTCTGCTGATGCAGAGGCAGCATGTGAGACTATGCACGCTGTTATCGCGAGACTACAGACCCAGCTCCTCAGCGCATTCATTGCAATCTCTGGGGATTTTAACCATGTCACCCTGACAAAAACACTGGCACAAGCCAGTTTGTGAAGTGCCCCACTAGGGAGAACAAAACACTGGACCTGTTATATGCTAATGTGAAGGATGCCTACATCTCTACAGCACTCCCCCCTGGGCAGATTGGACCAGAACCTCGTCCACCTAATCCAGCCTGTCGGTGCTCAAAGTCTGCACGGACAAGCTGTGTGGAGTACTCCAGTACCTCTTTAACCTGAGCCTCAGTCTGGAAAAGGTCCCATCAATGTAGAAAACATCTTGGCTGGTACCGGTACCAAATAAAATTTATTGTTCTGAATGACTATAGACCGGTAGCTTTGACATCCCTCAAGAAGACCAAGGAAAGACTGGTGCTAGCACATGAGGCCCCTGGTGAAGACATCCTTGGACCCCCTGCAGTTTGCCTACCAGGCAGACATTGTGGATGTGTGGATGATACCATCTTCCACCTGCTACACAGAGTTCACTCCCATTTCGATAAGGCATTTAACACCATACAGCCCTTACTACTTGCAGATAAGCTGCTGAGGATGTAGGTGGACTCCCCCATTGTTTCCTGGATTACAAACTACCTGACCAACAGGCCACAGTTTGTACGGCTGCAGGGATGTGTGTCAGACTGGGTGGTGAGCAGCACTGCCGCCCCTGAGGAGGACAGTTCTGTCTCCCTTCCTCTTCACCCTCTATACCTCGGACTTCAGGCACAACACAGATGATTGTCATCTGGAGAAGTACGCGGACGATTCTGTTATTGTGGGATGTGTCAGTGGAGGCCAGGAGACAGAAGAGTGGTGGACAGTTTTGTTGAGTGGTGTGAGCAGAACCATCTGCTACTCAACATCAGCAAGACAAGGGAGATGGTGGTGGACTTTAGAGGGACTGGGGTGCCCCTGTCTCCTGTTTCCATCCAGGGAGAGGACGTGGAGGTGGTCCAGAGCTACAAGTACCTCGGGGTGCACTTGGACAATAAACTGGACTGGACTGGTAACACAGATGTCCTGTACAAGAGGGGCCAGAGCCGGCTTTATTTCCTGAGGAGGCTCAGGTACTTTGCCATGTGCAGGACTCGGCTGAACATGTTTTACCAGTGGCCGGGCAGCATCAAGGAGGCTGACACCAAGAGGCTGAACAAGCTTATTAGGAAAGCTGGTTCTTCCTCTGTGTCACCCTGGACACTGTGGAGGAGGTGGCCAATAGGAGGATGAGGACCAAACCCCTGGCCATCATGGACAATCCCCCCATCCCCTACATGACACTGTGGCAGAGCAGAGAAGCTCCTTTAGCAACAGATTATTACAACGATGTTGCACTAAGGAGCGCTATACTGTAGGACATCTTTTCTGCCCGCCGCAATAATACTGTACAACTCCTCCTCCAGCTGGCTTGATCAGAGTGATCAGATTCAGGCTTGGGGACGTTAAACCATACTGGACTGTTCTTAGTGTATATAATGTTTCAGATGTCTATTTTATTGTCACTTTTTGTTCTTGTTTATGATGTGAGCTGCTGTAACGCCTTTCCCGTCATGGATCAATAAAGTACCTTCTTTTTTCAAATTATTTATTGATCACACATTAACCACACACATGCGGAGGGTGACACACACATGCAGGAGTGGTGAACGATGTAGTCTCTGCTTTTATCCCATCCTGGCCATCCTTCCTCCAGGGGCAGCCAGGAGCAGTGGGCAGCCCCCACTTTGTCGGCGCCCGGGGACCAATTCCAGGTGGTGGGTCTATGCTGTGGTCAGGGACAGGACAGGAAGTGTTCTGCACATTTTTTTTTGTCAGGGTCCTTATGTTGGAGGAGACCCATGCGAACACGGGGAGAACATGCAAACTCCACACAGAAAGGCCCCTGATCGGGCGATAACCCACCAGAGCACGGTGCCAACAGTGCCCCAGGTGGGAATCAAACCCAGGACCACTGAGCCACCGTGCCGCCCAAATGATAACGGAATGGTTATGACAGGATGGGGAGGTTATATAAATTTGTTCCTAGAGCATTTCTGCTGCTGTTGCAAGGTGAAAAACAGGAAGGAGCTCTAATCATAGACCTGGCGCCCTTCCACGTGGCACTGTTCCTCCATGTTAATGTAAAATTACAAACATACTCTGCACTAAATGTTCAGTCTGGATATGTTGGAATTAGTGCTTGAACTGCCTAGACCCCAATGACCATAAAAACTACAGGCCCCATCTCCAAGCTACCATTTATTTCTAAGATTTTGGAAAAAATTGTCTTCTCCCAGGTCTCCAAACCAAAACTGAAGTAATTCTGTTTGGCCCTCCTAGCTCTGTCGCTAGACTTATATACATTACTCATCTGCTAATTCCATATTCTGCCTCCAGGTCACTTAGGTCATCCTCACAACAACTCCTCTCAGTCCCCCACTCACGCCTCAAAACCAGGACCGGCCTTTTTCTGTTGCTGCCCCCATGCTCTGGAATAGTCTCCCAAGCCACATTAAGTCCTGTCCCACCATTGACAATTTCAAATCTAATTTAAAGACCCACCTTTTGTCTCTTGCTTTTAGTTTAGTCTGGGTCGTTTTATGTGTTTTCCATTTTAGTCTTGCCCTTTATGGATTATTCTTTACTTTTATTGTATACATTGTATTATTTACTGTATGTATTATTATTTACTCATTTATTTTACCTCAATTTTGTCTGTTTATTCTAGAGCTGTTTATGATTTATAAAGTATCTTATCATATACTGTATACATTCAAAACATTGTCATCACTCCTGCCCCTCTGTAGCTTTTGATTTTGCTCTAGATGTCACCCTGAGTTTGTCTTTAGTTCAGTTCATTAGTGTTACTGTATTTGCTACTCCTGTGTTGATTCGTTCATTTAGTTGTCCGTTTAAACCGCTGAGTTTCCTTTATCTCCTGCTCGTGCTTACCAATCCCAGAAGGAATAATTATTTAGTTTGACAGCCTCCCTCACCACTAGTTCCACCAGTGACCCCTTTTGTTGACACCACAACCAGCACCAACCACCTTTTGGCCACAGCTGCTAGCAGCTGCTTCCATGATAGTGGCTTTGAACAGGGACTCCTGTGGCGGAAGGTGGAGGAGTTTGTTTCTAACCCTAACCCTGTTATTGGGACACAGCTAGGCACAGGCCCTCTCATTTACTGGGGCAAACTCCTACTGTTGCTACTCCTACTGTTAGGGGACAGTGGATCGGGAGGTAGAGCGGGTTGTCTAGTGATCGGAAGATTGCTGATTTGATGCCCGGCTCCTCCTGGTAGTGTGCTGAATGTGCATGCATGTCTTTGAGCAAGTAAGTCGCTTTGGACTAAAGTGTCCAAAGCTAAATGACATAATGTACTGATTGGTGCCTAGGTGGCAGCTGGTGAGTATCACCGTGCCTGCCCCTCTCACCCTGTGCAACTTCGGAGTACAAGAGAGCCTACCCCTGATGTTGCGTCCCCTTCTTTCCTCCAGCAGCAGCGATATCACCTCAACTAAAACATCAAATTCTAGGTGATAATATCAACCTCGGCTTCAAGGAATATAGCGATAAAAGACTGATGGATTGCGGAGATATTTCCCTAACTCTGAAAGACAATGATCCAAGACTGTCGAAAAGATCGCAATATTTTTGTTATTATTGTATATTTCACATACATTGCTACTTTCTTTTTCATATTTTGATTTACACATTTATTCTATGGTTATTACTGCCTATTGTGTTGATGATCTGATCAATCTATGCTGTGTACAATTTTGAATGAAAATGTATGCAGAACTGGAGATTTCTTCATGCCTGCAATTTCTGCGGCCACCCCAAATATGTAAGTCCCTGCCGCATCCATCTGATCAAAAAAACATGAATAAACTCTTCACTCAATATTCCACAGTTTTGTAAAGTTCTCAAGAAGCATCCCAACCACTGTTGGCGGCACGGTGGCTCAGTGGTTAACACTGCTGCCTCACAGCAAGAAGGTCCTGGGTTCAATTCCCTGCATGTGTGTGTCACCCTCCGCATGTGTGTGGTAAAAAAACGTGATGAATAAATCATTCTGTTTTGTCAATTATTTACTCACTGGTTCACTGGTCTGGTTCAAGGATTCCTTGCGGGTCTGTTCCTTTCCAAAAAGACTCACATTTGTAATAATCCCCAGCCTACCATAAAGAGCCCAAAGTAGTAGAAGCATTACTGGTAAAAGAGGTTGAGAAAGGATACCTGATCAGCCCATTCGATGACCCTCCTTTACACATGTTTTCGCATTAATCCAATTGGGTTAGGTGCCAGGAAATATTTGGGGGTGAAATCATTGATCTCTAACCCTAACCCCAGTATTTAGATTACCCTCTCTGAGGCTCTGTGCTCGATTATTAAACACATGTGGGCTTTTGTTCTAAATTCCCCACCATCGGCCTGCATTAGCAAAATTGAAAGATACTTTTAATAAATTCCTATATTGGAGGAAACCCATGGACACCACCGAGTTTTCGTTTTGACTCCTGTCAATTGCAGCCCCCTTCAATCAAGGGCATGATCACAGGCATTCAGTTCCATTTACTGTGTATGGATCCATCCGTGTGTAGCCTTCTGAGAAACACTTCCGTTCATTTGCTGTTCAATGGACTAAAGAAAGAAAACCCACAGAGCAATGACAAATATCTTCCTTTAAACCTCACACTTTTACAGTTTACAGTACTGTACAACCACAATGCTGTCGCAACTGGTAGCATTTTATAGCCTGTCTCCTCTGGTGAGTTGTAACGTCTTGTTTAAACTTTGACACAGGGAGGACTAGTAAGAGTTTTATGGATGTGTTATTGGACGTGAGGTGGACTCAGGTGGGAGTGATTGGTCCGGTCATTGAGTTGTGGCTCCGGATTATTGCAGTGCACACGTATCAGTGCTCATATCCCGCCTTGTGTCTGTGCTTGGATTTACAAACGTTTGATGTCTCTTGATGTGACTTTAAAACAGGGGTCCTCAAGAACTTTATCAATCCCCGGAGGGAAATTGAGGAGAAGACAAGCTAGCCAGTGGCCCCCGGGTAATTTGAGTTTGAGACCTGTGCTTTAGAGCCACTTGGGTCCTCCAAGCAGGATTTGCTAGGTATCTAGATCCCAATGAAATGGCCTGATGTGAGTGTGCCATCTGTGGCCTTGGAAGACACCTCTCGAAAAAAATCTCACTCATGGAATTTCCTTCTCGTCTATAGGCTGGGCAACTTTGAGATGTCCCTCTCTGCATGTGACGACGAGAACCCGTATGAAAATGGTATAGTGAGAGTAAAACAGGGCAAGCGTGCATGTCAATGTCTCCTTAAGTTAAAAGTGCGATCGCTATTCAGTGCTTGCTGGCCAATAGGGGGCAGACATGATGCACCCTGACTTCATGATCTCTCAGTCTCACCGAGGTGTGGATACATTTATTAATCTTTACTTCCGAGACAGACGTTTTACCATGTCAAAGTAATTACAGTAGAACCTCGTTTATCCACACGATCACCGTGGAAGATGGTTGGATTACAGAATCACAAATGAATATACATGAAAACCGGTCCCAATCAGTCCAAGAGGTTTATTTATACTGAGCATATGAATAGCCTACGTTATTAACTCACAGCATAATCCATAAACATAAAGTCAACTCAATAGCCTTTAGTTTTTCAGAAACAAACATCTAAACATCCGATAATACATCGGGATCCGACAGTTAGGTGGCTCATTAACGCATTTGACATTAGACATTAGACTTTTGCGCTTTGCAGATGCCATTGCATAGTAACTGACTGGCGTTGCTGGTGGGGAAGGGTAAAAACAAAGCTGGTTTGGATAAGCAGGGTTCTACTGTTGTAAAATAATGAATACGTTTTCATGTAATAAAGCTAAAATCGAATGGCCACTGAGCACTTTTCAGCTGTCATCTTGTATTTTCCATGCTACCAAATCATAGGGTTACGTGTTGTTGAATAGGGTTCTATGAATGATTATTAGTATTTGATATACACATATGACCAAACCAGTAAAAGAACACAATTGTAATTTTTACCTGACAAATATGATTAGTATGGAATTCTGCCCATGAAAGTCTGTCGAACTGGAATTATTTCAGCTCCTATGCCTGTTCAGTCGAGGCGTGACCAAGAGGAAACAACAACAAAAAAACATGAAAAGCAAACAAGACACCAACACAACGCAGTAGAGGTGAAAGTAAAGGAAAATATATTCATATTTACATGAATTATAGAATATTCACATTCATACAGGTTTCACAATGCAAACAGAATAATATTTCCTGGTGACCAGTAGAGTTTTTCTTTTCAATACATCTCAATAAAAATACTTTTTTTTAAAAACCAAAATAGGCAGTTTGGGCAGGGTTAAATATCATAATATGTTAGACATATAATCTATCTTTTAATATGGTAGTGTATTTGCACTGGGTAATTAAACCTAACAGATTCCTGGGCCCACACCAGCCAGAGACACACAGAGGAGACATTCTCTTTCCACTAGACAAATGTTATTCTCTGAGGATATGATTTTGAATATTTTTTCTGACGAGGCTCTGGCTTGCTGTCAAGTTTGGCTTGAGCTATCGAGGGTTGGACTAATAAAGGAGTGTGTGGTGGAGGGCGCGTTCGGCTCGGAAGGGGATTTGGTACAGTGGCAGTGCTACCAAATGCATCTTGGTAGTTTTCATTGTGGACGCGTGGGCGGATATAATCACCATGCTTACATTCCAAGTGTTATTTGTGCTATCGCGGATGGAGGCTCCGCTGTCGGTCTATCCAGTTTATTTTTTATTTTACCTATAAGTCCTTGCGTCGACTGCTACAACGACCAACCTTTTTACTCGCTGAAGTCTCTACCGGGAATATTGAGTGTTAATTCACTCAGATGGACACATAGCCCACATAGTAAGATGCTCTCCAGACAAACAAAGCCTCATTAAGTGCAGCTACAGTAGGAGGGGGAGGGGGGGACAAACAAACAAACCTATAAATACTATGAAGATGATGATGATGATGATGACGAAGATTTTGATGATAAGTGGCGATAAAGGATGATACACTGGCATGGAGGAGGAGGAGGAGGGATGGAGGAATGAAAGACAAGGGGGTTCTTCAGGCATCTTCACACCTAGACATTCTTTGTTGTTGTTTCTTTGTCTTTGTGGACAGTTGTTTGTTGTTGTTTGTTAGTTAGTTGTTTCCTGGTTTGTTCAAATCCCTTAACGCTCAATGTCTCACTAAAAGTTGACGCATTTCCTCTAGCCGTTCACACACATGTATGTAGTCTTTGAAAAACACCACCTATACTAAGAGGAGAAATTTTATAAAATTCTTTATTTGTCTGTTTAGTTATTTTTCTCCGTTTCGGTAGTTTACGGAGAAGCACAAGGAGGTTGGTCTGGGCGCGTCTCCCTCCTTTGGTTTTGTTTGGCCAGACCTCCCGACTCTTCTAGTGTGTTTTATTTCAATAAAATCTCCCTTTTTTTACCTTTAAAACGCTTTGGTGTCCATCACGTCACAGGCCTCGAGGTTCAGGAAGATGTATTGTGGCTCTAACCACCCATATTGAGGGCCCTGGTTTTGTCCTCTCGCTCTATGATTCTATCGCGTTTACAAGATTGACAGGTTTTGACCCAGAATTCACAAGACGTTTCCCATAATTGGCGTCCACACGTTTAGGTGTGAAAGCGCCCTAACACTAACGTAATGCCGACACACCAGCTGTACTAAGACTGTACTCCGATGCTTTAGGACAAATTCGATGTATAGCAGAACCCCCCCCACACACACACTCTTTTCTGAGCCTCACTTACACCGAACTTGGGAATCAAGCTGAAAGAGTGTTTTCCGGCAAAGCGCGAAGAAATAGGCCTTTTATTTTCAATTGTTAAAGGACTCTGGATAAAGTTACAGATAAGCGTGATGGGGCGTTCAGGTGTTTCAGACGCAGGATATTTGGATGTCTTTCGTGAAGTTGAAATTGACAGACAGAGCTTGTCTGAACTCTACAGTTAGTGGCGATATACTGTTTTAAGGATTCGTCATCCGAGTTTTAAGATTGAGAATGTTTCTGAGTTTTTTGGATACCTTGATGAATTTCGTGATTATTCGCTTGCTAGGCAACGAGAAAGTGACTGTTCTGGTCTCGTTGTTGGTCGTGGACACCAAAACTTGTGGGGTACTGGTGTTTTTACTTCGGATCTATGATGATTCCACAGACAGTGAAAGAGGGAGAGAGAGAGAGAGAGGGAAGAGGAGAGA
>OMKR01002592.1:2287-23050 GCA_900302355.1 Cyttopsis rosea
GGGGGGTTGTTGTTGTTGTTGTTGTTGTTGTTGTTCCCCTTAAAGCAGTGATTCAGCCTCTGGGACACAACAGGCTGTTTACTGTTCGATGTGATTGGATCAGACCTCTGTACTTGTCTGAACAGCCCGCATTGTATCTGCTCTAACGGGCTTGGCCACTTCATGTGAATGGCATAACGTTAAGGCTTAAAGGGACTGTATGTGGTTTTATGACGCGTATTAATGGGTTTGTCTCGCCGACGTGTGAACGGATTGTAACGTGACTTAAAAAACGAGACCTTCCCCGACTTCCTCGGTCGCCTGTATCAGCCCGTGGACTGATTTCTATGTGAAGGGTTTTTTGTGCAAAACCCCAAAGGAAGTGACGTTTGTGCGACACGCTCCCGAGCCACCTCAACGCAGCGGGGAGAGTAGACCTACAACCAATCAGAGCAGAGAGACGCAGCGGGGAGAGTAGACCTACAACCAATCAGAGCAGAGAGACGCGCGACGTCGGCACACGCACGTCGGGCGGTGCTTGGTTCTGGCTGAAATGTTTCTGAAAACATTTGAGGCGGAAAATAGGCCATGCAGTAAGTATTTGATCAGCGCTGCCATGACAGTTTGATCGGAGTTTCTGGTGCGTTGCGCGGGATGCTCGCCAGGATGCCGACTGCAGTTCACTTAATGGCCACCGGTGTCATTAAAAACAAGGACTTTCTGAAAACTACATATAGTACCTTTAACCATTAATCATTTTGCTGGGGACCCCCCTGGAACTTATTTATTTTTCTAAATCGATCATTTAAATTTGTGTTTCCTTGGCTGTGAAGGTACACAACTATATATCGCATTGGGATCCTAATGATGGCTGCCACCCGTAAGAAGGTATTGTCTCTTTATATGAGGGTGTTTCGCGTTGCCCGAAGCTGGCAGGCCCAGACTGCCGTACGCCAAGACACAGAGGTGGAGAGGAAATACATCATTCAGGAGGCACGCACGTTATTCAGACAAAACCAACTGGTATGAAAAGGGATTTGCAAGTGACAATGGAGTGTGTATTGTCCTTTTTTGTGACCCTCTGTGTGACTCATCTTCTCCGTTTCTCTGAAGCTGACTGATCAAGAATCTATCAAGAAGTGCATAGAAGAATGTGAAGCGAGGATAGAAATAGGTAAGAGTTCTGTGTTCTGACTAAATTAATACGCTTAATGACTGAACTCAAAATGAGTTGGGAGCTTTAAAGCAGCGCTTTGTATAATTCTCTTGTTTTGTTGCCGCTGTATACGCACCTGTATCATGATCACACCAAGGTAAATTCCTAGCAGTCATTGGTTCAAATGTCAATAGGGTTGATTCAGGTGTAGCTAGATTTTCCAGATTTTGTAGTTTTAAAGTGAGCCAGTCACATTGATATGAACTTTTATTTGACAGGTCTACATTACAGGAATCCATATCCAAGAGCGGTGAGTACAAACTATATCACAGATAGAGCATGTATTACTCAGCTTGATAGAAGCCAGTTTGTTTGAAAACGCTACATGTTTTGCTCAAATGGTATTGCAGACCTACCTGCCGCCGATGGGACTTGCAACCCAAAAAGGAAGAAAGCTGCGTGGACAGCAGCGGCTGAGGAAGCAAGCCAAGCCAATTTATCTACAGTCACATGACGAGACCTGACACTCCCTCCGTCTTGAAAGTTCATGTTACTGAGATTGGAGTGCGCTCACAGGCAGATGACAAGGCTCGGGTTTATGTGACCACTCAAATGGCATCGTATTTAACCCACTGTACAGAACATAGGTTTATTACTTTATTTGTATATGCATTGTCAACAAGTCGTTTTTGTAAACTGCAAAGCCATTGGATTCATTGTCCTGTAAATTAAGAAGCTACCAAAATGTATTGTCATTTGTTTTATATCACGCCATGTAATAAATTGTTATAATAAACAATTCTCAGCCTTTTCTTTCAGCAGAGAAATAGAATCCCGTAGAAAAATAGAATTTGTGCATAAAGTGCATCAGAGTGCAAATCCAAAATGATTGTAATAGATCTGTGCCATCTGCTCATGAATCTGTTAATTCACTAAGAATAACACAAGAAAAGACACAAAGTTCAGACGTACAGGGGTTACTCTCATCCCTGAGTAATTAGGGTGTAACTCAAGTTCTCGTGAGATACATACAGTATCTGGTTGCACAGTAAGAGTATTATATCGCTGGAGTTGTACAAAGTAACTTCGGACACAGACATGTAATTGCTAGGCTAACTTAATATAAAATCTGGAGTTTAATTTGGGCTATGGGAGCCGGTGAGACCCGGAGCTCGCAGCTTGTGCGTTCTAATGCTTTAAAGAAAAAGTGCGCTCCGACTCAATAAAATATGATGTATTTTACAATATGTCCACTTGATTTGTCTACTTGTGAGCTCTACGGACCAGATTTTACGTCCATGAATTCCGTCCTGCTGAAGCAGTAGCAAAAATGACGGTCACAATGTTTTGGTCGGGCTTGGTTGTCCCCCAGCCCCTGTCCCTGCCCCCAGCCCCTGACGTAAGCAGTTATTGGTTCTAGCCCAGCAGCGAAGTGGTGCCGCTCTGGAACCAGTTTTCCGGGTACAGAACCGGTTCTTTTGCTGTCGAACTGCGAAGAACTGGTTCCAGATTAGGCACCGGCTCCGAACCGGCCTTAAAATGCCTTGGTGGAAAAGGGGCCTGAGAGGTGTAACTGGCACTTGGTTCCTAATCATCCAACTGGCAAAGGCAGGCCACGCCTCGGTTGATCCAGTGTTTCTGAGGCTGGTCGGAGGGCAGCTCAATGGGCAGGACGTAGTTGGTGGAGTGGCCTGTGGTGGACAGGGTTCCTCGTCGGGCACTGGTCTTGTAAACAGGACACACGTAGATGTTCTCGTGCTTGAAGTTGGCCATCTCTCCAGGTCTCAGCCAGATGATGGGCAACGAGTCAAATAGGATCTTGGGTAGGGACTCACCGATCACCATTTTCTCCCTGTCCCAACGTGCCCCTTCCAGAAACAAACCCTTAATGTAGGCCCCGTCTTCTGGCTTCTCATCCATATGGGTCTCCTGTTTGGTCACCTGGAACACAATCAAAAATGATTTGAGATAATTCTGAAACAACATGCGCTGGTTGGTATAAATTCACAGTAAGTTGAGAAACAATTTAGGTTCAGTGTTTGACTTGCTTCGAATTCGAAGCCGATGTAGTCTATTGGGGTGGTGTACTTCCTTGCAAAGTTCTGTGACACGCCGGTGAGAAAAGACTGGGTGAAGTAGAAGCCAGAGACCCAGAAGACTGGAGGAGGGCCGCTGTCTATCCAGTCCTGTCAGAACAGACAACCAAACATATATATTAGTTATTCTTTAATATACAGAACTGTTAGGTGTTAAACTAGTCCACTAAATTCTTACTATAAATTGAGATAGCAGTCATCTAAGTAAATCACATTGATAACTTCGGCAAAAACCTATTGGTATATTTCCTCCACATACAGGAATTTGTTAAGTTCTACTTGCCAAACCTACATTTACAAGGTCTGCATCACTCTGTTGCCAATATATTTCCTAACCTGCAGGAACTGAAGCCTGGCTAGCAGATCCACCACATAGCTTCCCATGGGTTTGAGGGAGGGGTAGGACTTGCCGGCCCACATAGTGGGGACCTTGCCCACCAGCATACTGTTGAAGACATCCTCCAGCTCTGCGGACATCACCACCTGACCCTTCAGAGCCTTGCGGATGTTGACCAGGCTGAGGCGCACCACCACAGTTAGCCTGAAATAAATCAAATTGCCATATTTTGCAGGATCCTCCACATAGCAAGGACAGCCATTTATTATTCAACCCGAACAAAGCAGTTCCATATTACGTTTTAAGTTTTAATGACCTGTTGAAGCGGATGAGCTCCTGTCTGAGGACAGTGTTCATGGACTCCTCATACAGGACCGGGTATTTCTTGATAACCATCTGTATGTCAAAGTCTGCTGGTAGCTTGGACAGGATGTCCTCCGCCAACTCATCGACCACTTCCTGCAGCACAGTGAGAAGACAATAGAAAGTAGACAACAGTGCATTGTGTTCAAAGGTTCAAGCGACATGATGTCAGTCAGCCATGTCTGCAGGTTTTGTTGACCTGAGGAGACTTGACTCCGCCTCCAGACTGCCTGGGCAGAGTGAGCAGCACTCCACACAGCAGCTGATTGGTCTCTTGATTGTCTTTAGTAATGTCAGCATTGCTGTGAAGTCCAAACACGCTGGGGTCGGCGCTAATCGGTAGATCGCGAATGTATTCAATGTACGTCTGTGAAAATAATTAATGAAAAATTAAAAATTAAAAAATCAGAATGTTTCAGGTACAACACAAGTATATACAGTATACTTGTGTTGTATATACTTGGAGAGTACCTGGTAGGGGCCATTAGGTGGGACGTAGTAGAGCTCATCCTCACACAGGCAGTAGCTCTCCTGCTCTATCAGCTCCCAGCTGTAGAAGATTGACAACAGGGACAGCAGCAGACGCCTGTCTTTGTCATCAGTCACCCTGCCGCCATAGTTGCACTCCCCTGAGTCAGTGGAAAAAGACAATGAAATCAGAAAATATATAGGACGTTGAAGGACATAGTGATGAAATATATTGTAGTGTGGGATGTCTTGTGTTCAGGGAGGGCAGAGGAGACAATCAACCATTTGTGCAGCATCCCTGGAGACGCATCCCTAGACCCTGCTGCCTATTGTATTTCGTTTAAATCCATGAGCTGCTATGGAAGCAGCCATGATGGTCTCACCAGTCAGGTATGAAAGAGCTTCCAGTGGAATCTCCTCATACTCCTCCAGGAACATGTGGATCTGCCTCATGCTGATCCTCAGGTCTGACTCATTAAACTCATAGGGGATGTTCCAACCTGAGGCCAAATGGAGCATGGAGCACCAGGAACACAAAATGAACATGCAGTTATAAACTACGAAGTAGAGGCTTTTGACAACCACGGCGTCTCATTAGGTCTCACCTAGGGGTCCAAAGTTCCTCCTCTCCTGCGTCAGAGCGTGGAAGAAGGTGAGACCAAACATCAGCTTCTGCCAGGCCTCCTGCTTCTTAGAGCTGTAGAAAAACTTGGGGTCTGAGATGGGGTCACTCAGGTAGGAGCGCAGCAGGTTGGCTCGCACTCCTTTGGGGGGCTCGTTGGTCATCTTCACCCCGTTCTGCAGGATGCTGACAGGGAACTTGTCTGACGGATAACTGGTGAGCCACAACCTGTGAAAACAAGATTTTATTTCATTTTTCATTTTTCTCTTTTCTTTCTTTGTACAAAACATTCCATTTGTTCTAGGATTATGGCATGTTTCCATTCCCTGCAAGTTGTTGCCGGTTTGTAATGAGCACCGACCTGAAGGTGGGTTTCGTGTTGTCAGGGGTGATGGTTTCCTCACAGATCGTCTCCAGCTTGGGCATCCAGCTTGCTGCCAGGTGGCAGTTCTGCAGGACCACCCAGGTCCCATCTTCGAGGGCCTGGTTTATCATGGTGGCTGCGATGGGCCCCTGGCCCTGCCCGAGGGAGATGGTCTGAGTCTTGCTCCCCCCCATCTCGTGGTCATCAGCAAACTTGAGCAGACCTGAGGCAACAATGTAAATGTATGAGAGTACAATCAGCATAAAGAAACAGCTTTTCTTAAAGGATGATTAGAAAGTTGATTATATTGTCTCCTAGTGTATTTCCACTGCATCAAAGGTATACTACTTAATATTTCCACATGTTTTCTAAAATTACAAATGTGAATCAAGTTTTGTGAAGTGAAAAACAATTCATAGAATCATACACTGAAGATTTGTGATCATGTTTTCATAAATGCACACTGTGTCTCACAAGTACAAAACCTGTATTGTGAGTCAGAGATTTGTCACTCTCAATCCTGTGGATACAAATTGAGGAGTCAAATCTTGTTTACACTGTTATTTCATAAGAAATGGGGGAAAAGATGCCCCACTCAAAAGCCAAATTTCATAATCAGCCAATTAGAACAAGTGTTTTTTAACCAATCAATGGGCAACATAGTTAGCACTTGAATTCACCGTTGGCAAGAAGGTGGAAAGCAGGAGACTACGTACAGGCCATGGCGAATTTGGAGGTGAGCACAATCAGTCGGCATCCAATTGTGTATTAAACTATATCAAATAATTTAATAATGTATTCACTTCACAAAACTTGATTCACATTTGTAAATTTTAGAAAAGACAATTGATCGCATTATATTTGGCCATAATTTACCTGCAGTTGGATCAGACCCTGGTGACAGAATAAAGATCAGAGGAGAGCAGCAGTTGGAGTCACTGTAACTCTCCCCCAGGTCAAAGGTAGGCGGCTCGATGAACGCACGCCCCATGTTGTCCACGATGAACTCCTGCACGGCCGGCACCAGCTTATCAGGCCTGAAGCACCGCAGAACCACCATCCGGACCATACCAACCAACTCAGCCCAATGGTCAGGCAGCTGCTCTGCATGGGGCCTGCCTGAGTCGTAGATCATTTTCCATTTGGAGATGTGGTCTTGGACATGCTCAAAGAACCCCTCCAGATTCTCGAGCTTGGAAGCCCTAACAATCTCAGACCACGATTTGTCTGAAAGCCACTCAGGGGCCGGGTTGGGATGAGGGTTTTCCAGGGCAATGCCGCCGGTCAGGAGAAACCGCCAGATACTGTCGTTGACCAGACCCTTTGACTGCATGATGCCGATGGTGAGCAGCAGGGAGAAGAGCAGCTTGTCCTTCTCAAAGAGCGAGCGGCAGACATTATTGTAAATGCTGAGGGTGAAGTGCTTGATAATGTTCTCGATCCTCTCGGCAAGGTTGTCGCTCTTCACGCTCTGGGCAATGGACTGCAGGTAGAGATTGATGAACCAGGTCAGAGAGTACTGGTACATGGGCTCGATGTTGGCCAGCTCCGAGATGCAGAAGAACAATGTTGAGGAGTGCTCCGCTACAGGACGGTACCCCATGCGGGTGTCATCGATCTCTTTCTCTGTGACGCTGGCAATTTCCTGCTTCTGCGAGATCTCTTCCGAGAGAACCTTTGAGGAAGAGAGGATTTTAATGGCGGTTTCATCCTCCAGGATGTTCCCCTCGGAGGAGGATAGAATCTTCAGGATCTTATCCTCAATCTCCTTCAGCTGTTTGCTGTTGGCAGCACTCTCCAGAATGAGCTGGTTTTTCTTCTCCTCCAATTCAGGTTTCTCTTTGGCAGCTACAATCCCCAAGAGCTGGTCCTCCAATCCTTGAGGGGTGATCATGAAGTTCAGCAGGCAGACCTTGACGGCCACCTCAGGGAGGTAGTGAGGGCTCCTCAGTCCGGTGGTCATATAGAAGAAAAAGCTTTGAGAGTATTCCACAATGTTTTCTCCCAGTTTCATGTATTCAACACCTTGCTGTTTGAAGGTCTGCTTCAGCAACACTGGCTCAAGCACCGCATCCAGCTCCTCCCCAACGCTCTCTAAAAGAACCGGGGTTCCAAACTGGATGGCATTCTCTAAGATTCGCAGATAGTTTGCATCAGATGGCTTGATGACGGCCAGATTGTTGGCCTTCTCCATGTTTTTAATCCACTTGTTTGCCTGACCCTGAGGGTCAATCATAAGGGGCCAGCGTCGGGAGTTGGAAACAATGATACCATTGTCTGTGGAGAAGGAGTCTACGGGAAGCCCTGCAATCTGCCATGCCCTGATGGCTACCTGGTTGCCCAGGGTGCCGGTGAGAGAGAAAACCTCAGAGCATGGGATGTTCTTCTTTTGGCATACGATGTGCCACTGCTGCTGGCAATCCATGCGGTAGTCCACCGTGAAAGCCCCGAGATATGACACAATGCCAGAGGAGAGGAGGACGTCACCTGTCAGGTTGGTGTATCTAGAGAAGAAAGACAGTCACCACCTAACTATAGTATGCTGCAGGTTCCTCATGATATGACATCATCATCATTATTATTATTACTATTATTATTATGATTACGGTGCCTCCATCTGAAGCTACACTTTACAAACTAGGGTACACGACCAGCAGGCATGAACAGAGTACTCAAAACACCTGCACAAATAAGACACAAAGAAACAGTGTAATTCTCAAAGCACCTGAAAGGGTGAAATGCACCCCTACAATAACTGCACTGCCAAGCAAATACCGTCTCGGTGCTCTGGTGCTATTTGCACATATTTAAATTTGTTAATATGCATACATTTGGTGCAAAATTGGCCCCTTTCTATGCAAATGAGCCTCATTGCAAAAAAAGTCAAATTCACAAGGCTGCAGAGTGAAACAGAGTGAAATTATTAGTGTCTTCAGAGAGTTGGCGGTAATTGAAGCCAGCGGCGTCACTAGGGTTGGTGTCACCCGGTAAACCAAGGAAAATAAATACATCCACAAAAAACTTTCTTTATTTATTTTGTTTTGAAAAACGGGGACGCGGAGCGGAGATCGCTCTGATCGCGCAGCGGAATCAGACGCAAAACAAGGGCAAATGTTTGGCCGTGTTTGCGCTGTGATATCATTAGCACAATATCTTTTGTGAATCGGACCTTGAGACGGGGCAGATAGCGGGCGCAAGTGATATGCAATTTATTGTGCTATCAGCGACCGCAATCCATTCTTTGTGAATTCAGCCCTCAATGTTTTATTTTGAGCATTGTCCAGCTGGCTATATGCAGAGACTAATGGGATGGATGACAAAACAAAGTGTACCTACATGATATTTTTGTTAGTTTGTTATTTGAATTTGAACAGATCATCAAAATTTTAAAATGTTAGTTTTGTCATAGTGGAACCTGGAGCAAGGGGATTTGGCATTTTTGATCTGAGGGCGTGCAACACTGAAAATATTTGGGGAATGTCCTATAAGTTATAAATGCATATTTTGGTTAATATACCTGATACCCAGCAGTCGCGCAGCCTCTGTCCAGCGGTCCTTCTCTCCCCCCAGCCCTCCAATCAGCTTCTCTGCACGGATCAGCTTCTGGGAGCACAGCTCAATGTTGTCCTCCAACGATTTCTTTTTGTCGTTCATGGCCGTGAAGTCGTCGTTCAGGCACTGTAGCCTGTCTTCTACCTCCTTCAGTTCCGCTCTCTTTATAGCCAACATACCCATCTGGACAGCCAACTCACTCTCAGCCTCCGCCAGCCTCGCCTTCTTTGGTGCCACCACTTTGGCAACACGTTCGTACACCTCCATGGCTCTTACCCATTTACAGAGACCCTCGCAAGCTGAGGAGACATTTTTGATGATGGATGGTTGAAATTCTGGGTTGTCAACGAACTTGTCTCGGATTTTCTTGATGTGGGCCGCGGGGATGTTATCTTTGTCGTAGGCTTTGAGGTTATCCAGAAACTTCATGTCTCCCAAGAGCTTCTTTGAGGGACCCCAGAAGTCTTCCACCATCTTGCCTGGGATCACAAACAAGTCAAATATTATTGAGAGTGATATTCAAAATGTAATTTTTTTAAGTGATCAGTTCAATCAGATTAAACTCATACCTGAGCCGCCGGGGTCGGGCTTCCTCTCAGGTTTAATGCCCTTCATGACGCAGATGGACTCCATGACGAGTTTGACTAGGCCAGGGGGGTTCTGCATGGACTTGACCACCGTGATGTCGGATGGTTTCAGGGTGTCCAGGGCGGACAGGGCAGCCTCCAGCGCCGGCATGGCTTCGGCCAGGTCTCCCTCACACTCATCCTGAATGACAGAAGGGGGAAATGCTTTCTTTTTAAATACACTGGCCCTGACATACAATAAACTACAACAAAGTTTCATCTTTTTGAGTCTGACACTAGCAAATAGAGTGAGATCATTTGAATTTAAAATAAGTTTGAGCTGTTTTTTTGACATTTGAGATTGTATGACAACATCTGGAAATATGGCAGATCACATCTACCACCGTGAAAGTGGCATTTGATTCAATACAATTATTCATAGGATAGGGATATAAGTTGCTGTATGTATACAATACCTTTATGGCTTTAGCAGCTGCAGCTGCATCATTTGCAACTTTCTCATCAGCCGACACTAGCTCCTTTTTTGCGTCGACCTCCACTGTCTCCTTCTCTATCACCATCATCATCTTATCTGTCTCTGCTGATGTCTGGATGAGCTCTGGCTGCAGGGCTGTCAGCTCCTGTTGCATCACTGACACCTGCAGACAAAATATTAAAAAAAACACTAATGCTTTATCAATATCCCCTTGGTCACAAGACACACACAGCTAATATTTGCGATCAGCCGATGTCAATGGACAATTCCTTGACAAAGTACAACTTTGTCATCTGTAAAAAGAAAAAAAGGTCTATCTGGTTGCATCACCTGAGACGCAGCAAACTCCAGTTTTTCCAGCCCAACGATGTAACGATTCCTCATGGTGTTCACCTCGGCCCTCTTGGCATTCAATAGACTCTTAAAGGTCAGAATGAGCTCCAGGTAGGAGGTGGGAGTCACATAGTTGTGTCTCCTCAGTCTAGAAAAGTACATTTCGGACATTTTCCCGACCGCTGTCTGGAAGTTTTTGCACATCTCCACGACCCTAAAATACACAAAAGTAGCACCGCAATATTTTTATTTGTCATCTCGATGTAATATGTACCTGGGTTAAGGCACTAGAATAAAACAATTTTTGGTTCTGTATAAGCTCTTATTTTGCACGCTTACTCTTGTCTAATGTCGTCGTCTAGTTCCACATCTTCTAAGAACTTGTAGGCTACCATCTCAAGAGCATCACTGGGCCATGCCTGGAACCAGTCAATGGTGCAGCAGTTGATGAGAGAAGGGAACATCCTTAGACGGTTCCTGAATGCATCACCGATGGGACTCATGGCTGTTTAAATCACAGTCAACATCCCAAGTTAGCCTTCATAGTATGTGGTCACTGGCCTAGATTTCACAAGAGAAAAAATTGTAAATTAATAATCTAAAGACACTCACCTAGCACAATGTGGAGGTTGGCCTTGACACGGTCGATGAAGTAGTTGTACATGGAGAGAGGAGTGGCATCGATCTTCTTGCCCTCTGTCCTGGCGATGCCCTGCACCTTCTCGATGATGTCGGCCCGCTCATCAGCTGGGAATATATTGGGCACGTCTCCGGTGTTGAGCAGCATGTTGATATCCTCCACCATGGCCTCATCTTTGATCTGGCTGTCGGCAAACAGAAACACCAGGCTCTTGCCCTCGATACCGGCTTTGAGCATCACCCTCTTCAGGTCGTCCCTCCAGTCACTCGTGCTGTAGTTCTTGGTCAGCTCGATCTGGAACAGGTCGTAGTCGTTGATGAATGTTCCCAGCTTGCTGGCACTCTGCCGCCCCGAGCCGCCGATGCCCACAAGCAGGAGGTGCCCGTTGTCTTGCTTCAACACGCGACAGATGCGTGAAATGTGCTCCATGGCGAACTTGAACATGACAAGAGACATGGACACTTTGCTGCAGGTGTTGAACTCGTCCAGGTAGAACTCCATCACCTCCTGCAGGGCGTGAAGGTCTGTGATCTCATCGTAGGCTTTCACGTCGGCATCAGGTTTGGCGTAATCGCCAAAGAACAAGCTACGGATGTCCTCGTCCACTACTTTCCCATCCTGGCTGAGGTGACACAGGAGCTGAATATTGAGATAAGATTCAACACTTATTAAGGTGGAGGGAAATTCAGGGAAAGGGGGGAAATTCAAGGGCCGATACCATGGACAGCCATGCTAGGCTGCATCCGTCCTAAAGATGTAACAGAAGAAAGAACCAAACATCAATGCTCAAAAAAACATACGGTATTGCTGTTACAAAGTAAACCCATACCTTATCAATGCCATGCTTGAAGTAACATGTCGTTCTTTCTCTGACTATGTTAAAGAACATCTCTCTGTCCTCTTTGTCGATGAGGCGGTCGTAGAAAACACGATACACCTCATGGATCCACAGGCGGATCAGCTTGTCTCCATCCTGACACAAGCCATCAAAACACATCAAATGCGATTCAAGAGTATACATGGCTCATATGCTCACTCACTCACTGAAACACTCTGCTGCTGTGCTCTGTCTTACCTGCATGTGTGTGTGCGGGGCCAACAGGACACCACGGATCACTCTGGCAAAGTCCCTGAGGTTAAAGATGTAGTGGGACTTGGAAGGGGTGGGGAGGAAGCTGTCCATAGTATCCTTATAGACGGCCATGGTGGCCTGCACCATGATCTTCCCCAGCCTGAAGGAAAGAAAACTTTCCTTGATAAAAGGATTGATTCATGCACCCCCTTGCTCCCCCTGGGGCGGATAGAGGACTGTAGAGGGTGCCGTTTTTCAATTACGTATTGGACCTATTTTCTGTATTCCTGACATGTTACCTGAGGAAGGCAGCTTCAAAGCCCTGGCTGAAGTGCCAGTCTGTGATGGAGCTGAAGATCTTGTTCAGTGTTTCATCGTCGAAGGAGTCAATAGAAATAATGTTCAAGTGGCGGGTGAAGCGGCCTGGCAATTCAAAAGGATGTATTCATACTTTTTTCTTGGCAAAAGCAACAATACATTTACCCAAATGTAAATATATACAACAGCACTACCTGTAATGTCATTCCTGCCACCACCAGGGGGCCCCATAGCAGAGACAAACAACACATCCACTATGTCCAGTCTGGAGGTGTCCTTCTTATCGTACCAGTGGCGGTGGTCAATCCACTGTCTGAGCAACTCGATGGGGGGCTGGGCGCCATAGATCTCCTTAGCAGGCATGTTCAGATCATCTAATAGGGCGAGGCTCTATTAACTATGACATATTTGGTGAAAAGGTCTAAAACTGAGGAAATTGAGGAATTTAAATGAGACAAAAGATATAAACGTGTAATGCATTCTTTCAGCAATAGATACCAATACTGACCGACTGATTTTAGAAGCAAATAAAAAGAAAGCAAGTTTCCAGCAATTATCCGATAAAAAAAACAAAAATACAGAGAAAATAAATCAAGCAATCTTCAACATATTACATCATATAGCATCATTATTGGAGCTGTTCACAAATGCAGAATGGAATCAGAGTAGTACAGAAAAAATGTTACTTGATTTAGGTTTTTTTTTTTTTTTTTTTTTTTCTTGACTTGACTTTCCAGGAAAAGTTGTCTAACTTTTCCTATACGCAGAATTTCACGAATCATAACTCTAGTCAGTCATTGTGAACCCAAAGTAATGGTCTAAGTTCATACAGTTCAGTAAATCTAACGGATCAGAACACTGATTTGGAGGACACTTTGTTTAGAATTGATATTTCTTTGCGAGTCAGTCAAAAGCGGCTCTGGAGAGTACATGTGTTTTCTTCCTTACCGACATATACAACACACTTCTTTCCCATCGGCGGTCCGAACACGCCCTTCCTCCTTCGGTCCAACTTGGCCATGATGATGTCCTGGGTTTGGTTTGCTGAGGTACGGGCCGAGAAGTTGATGCAGTTGGGCGTGTACTTCTCCTTAGGCAGCGTTACCAGGAAGCTGTTGTTGATGACAGACTTGCCGGTGCCTGTGGGGCCCACAAACAGCGTGGGCACATTGTGTGTCAGGTAAGTACGCAGGAAGAAAAGGTGGCGGGATGTCTCCATGGTGGGGATGATCAGATCGGACACCTGGTAAAAAAAAAAAAAAAGCTCAGACAGGAAATTTCTACTCATCTGGATTCCCTGTCTCTGAGGAGCAGTGACTGTGTCAATAAGCTCTGTGTTATTATAGATTCAGATCAATCACACACATCAACTCTCTCACCAGATCAGCATTTTATCATTTAAAACACATAAATAAAGTCAGAGGATTCCTGTCACAATCAGATGCAGAAAAACTAGTCCGTGCCTTCATAACAAGCCGCCTTGATTTCTGTAACGCTCTCTTCTCCGGGCTTCCCCCAAAAAACATTGTCACCTTCAGCTTATCCAAAATGCCCCTGCAAGAGTTCTGACAACACCTCGGAAAAGGGACATCGCTCCCGTCCTCAGATCACTTCACTGGCTTCCAGTTAAGTACAGAGTTGACTTTAAGATCCTCCTCCTTGTTTTCAAAGCACTCAATGGTCTTGCTCCACTTTACATCTCTGAACTATTGTCTAAATACGAACCATGTAGATCACTCAGGTCATCTGACAGCCACAGCCTGGTCACCCCCAAGACCAAAACTAAATGTGGTGAGAAAGCATTTAGCCACCATGCATCCTGGTGCTGGAATAGACTGCCAGATGACCTGAGGAGTGAAACCAGTTGAATGCTTTCAAAAGTAAACTGAAAACATTTCTGTTTTGTCTTGCATTTGAGTAGAGCATCTGTTTTTAATGTGTCTGCGCGCGTTCACATTGAGTTGCTCTGTCCATGAAACGTGCTATAACAAATAAACATTGATTGATTGATTGATTGATTGAAAAATCGAAAAAGGTCCCCCATCTGTAATGGATTAGATAGCTATTTTCAATCTCAGCAGCCAACACTATGAGAACCCCTACATTGGCTCCAGTTGGGATCGTGCTCTCTTCCTTGGTGATTGCATCTGTCCACACGTTCCAATGTCCAGGCCCATGCTTGTCGAAGTAGTAGTCATAGACGGTGCCTACACAATAAGGGCACAATATGCATGACTACGAAGGTATAAAGTGGACTTTCTTTTTTTGTTTTGTTTCCATAACAACGAGGTGTCTATTTTAAGAATAATGACCTCTCTCCGGGAAGATGTTGTTCTTGGTCAGTTTCACACTCTTGGGTCGTGGGTGGCTGTCGTCCAAGCTCGCGATCAGGTTGCGGTAGAAGGCGTCAAACTTCTTTCGACTGTCCCCGTTGATGGTCCCGCCCAGAGTCCACACCGCAGCAAATAGGAACAGGCCCTGCAGCCACATGGTAATCTGCTGGCTGGACATGTGCTCTGCTCCACTGGCTTCTGGTGCAGCTATTTCATCTGGAATTAGACATCAACACTGACACCTTCGCTCACAAAAGACCATAATATTCATATCAGACTGTGGGCTTAATCAATCATCAGGAAAATGTTTGCCAATTGTACAGATAAATTACAACACACTACAATCACACTGCAACTAAGATTGAATAGTTGATTCATTATGACGTGAATTTTTTTATAAACTGAAAATCAAATTTAGTCGAACTGACCTATCAGGCAGGTGTAGAGCCTCATGAGGCTGTAGGCCAGGTGGATGGGGGACGTCATAACCAGGAAGCGACAGCTCCTGTTCACAAAGTCCAGACAGGGCTGGACTAGCCAATCAAACAGGTCCACTATCTGCAGGACAGAGGACCCACATACAGATACTTGAGGTAGCACATTTAGCACAATCATGAAGCATTTGACCAATACGACACAGTAAGTAAAAAATCTGCAAAGAGCACAGAAAGTGGGGTCTATGATAAGGGCTGATCCCAATGTGTGTGTGTGTCAGTGTGTATGTGTGTGTTTAACCCTAACCCTAACCCAACCACCTAGAACCTCTGGCTCTTGATAGGGTGGCCTGGCTGGTCACCTGTGCAAGAGGGACAGAACAACTACACAACAGCATCCAACAGAGGAGGACCGAGAGACGTGCCCAACGACACCAGCGGGCTGCTGGTATTACCCCAACATCTGGGCTCCCATGGCCCACCTCCACAGCCACATGAAGTGGCGCCCCTCCCCTGGAGCAAGAGTCATCAACGGGCACGATGGACAGCTAAGATAGAAGGTAGGATGCATGCCCTCACCATGGCCGTGTGTTCTTTGGCCAGAGTCTTCGGCAGTGTGTCCATGTAGGAGTCTCTGAGAGGAACCCAGCCCAGCTGATGAGGCTCCATGTAGATCATACCACACCTACATATGGAAGGCAACATTCAGCCTCAGCATTACACATAATTACAATTATTGTGTAATTGCGCATAATTACATATATTATATTACAGTCACTTCTGATATTAAATCATGAAAGCAAGTTGTAAATTGATTGTGTAGATTTATTATTTTATGTCTCCATGCGAGGTCCTGCCTCCCTCCAGGCTTCCTACCTGCTGACAGTAGCCGGAGAAGCCTGCTCCAAGTCGGCAGGTTCAAAGATGAGACTCATTTTAGAGCTCATCTGGATGATCTCGCCGCTCATCAGACACAGCTTACAATGAACAGAAGAAGCAAACTGACTCTGTACTCCTCAACAGATACAATAAAGTGTTCAAGCTGAGGTGGTGAAATCAGGGAGGAACAAGGTCAATTGATAGCAGGCTTACTGTACCTTCTTGTTGTCATCCAGCACAGTGTTCATGTTCTCGATCCAGACGGCGTCGATGGGCCCGTCAAAGAGGATCCACTGACGATTGTCTGAGGTGGAGATGGCCTGGTCTCTGAAGGAGGTGGCCAGCACCCCATCAGACCACTCGTGGCTGACTGGGTCAAAGCAGCCATAGAGTTGGCCCATGGTGATGGCCTTGGGGTTGATGATGCAGTAGTCCACTGCAAACTCCTCCATCAGGTTGGCTGGGTTGGAGACGAAATTGGTCAGTGAGGACACATATGCATTTTGTATCAGAACAAAAACAGCAGAAAGACAAAAAAAGCCTAACTACTACAATATCTATAATACATTTTTACAGGTTAATTTGTGTACGGATATAAAGATGTGAAGTCATTAGCTGTAATTCTGCAAGGCGTACCGTGATAGAGGTCTCCTAAGGCACCAGCGAGAACCTTATAGGCCGAAGTCTTTCCGCCGAGGGGGTCTCCTACTATCATGAAGCCATGACGGACCAGCATCATCTCGTACACCTGCAAATAACACGTTCATGCAAATAACTCTCAACAGCGAGGGATTGCCTAATAAGAATAGCTGAGAATTCTTTCTGTACCTGTATGATTTTGCCAATGAACCATGGGACAGGTTTGAGCTTGAGTTTGGCGATGTTGTCATTGAGCGCGTTGAGGAGAAGGTCATAGTCCGGTGTGGGGAGGACCACACCAGGGAAAAGGTCAGAGATGATACCCTGTGGACAGAAACAGCCAAACTGAATATGAATTTCAGCTAAAAGGCCTTCTAATCCACTGAGCACTGAGTATTTCCATACTCTGATAATGATCAGATCATGAGTGTGGATTGCAAACATATCTAATAAACTCAGAGGTGGAACTTCTAGGTTCAGAAAGTAAATGTCCTCCCCAGTATTTAGGGCGCTTTCACACCTGCCCTGTTTGGTCCGTTTTAATGGAACCGCGGTGCGTTTACTGCGTTCAGTCCGGTTCATTTGGAGAGCTGAGAACACGCGTTCGAACTCTGGTGCGGACCAAACAATGGAACCACAGTCCGCCTGAAAAGACAGGACTCCGGTTCCAAGTGAACCCCGGTTAAGTTCCTTACGTGAGCTAATATAGGCCTAATATAGGAAGCGAATCAAAACACGGTGCATTGTGGGTTGAAAACAGATGTTGACACTTGTGTTTCCACTGTTCTAATTTGGTTGGAACCAAATCATAACATTGAAAGCTGGGATCGCAATCGCGACACGCTGCTGCTGCTCCACGACAATGTGATTTTGTGACAGAAAGTGGTTTTCCCTCATTCGTGTTTTTCTTTTGTTTTTCTGGATTACGCGTTGAAATGATCCCTCCTCACCGCCCCAGTTACAAGGCTTCATGTTAAAACGGAGGTATATGCCACTCATATGTTGAAAACTGACGCGGATTTCACGCGCTGATGGAGACTGCAGAGTTATTTATGAATGAAAAGCCAAGCGCTTCTGGAGTCTCTGGAGTACGGACACAGAACTCCCGTGTGTCCGCACTCTCTGAGTTGAACAGCTGTCTGTTCTGCTGCTTGTGTTATTGCTTTTTAGTGTTTGTGATTCACGCTGTTACAATGGAAGGCGACAGCGGTGCCCGCAGCAGAGCGCAGACGTTGACGTCACCGCTGACGTCACCGCTGACCGGGTGAATTTTCCCTCTGATATTGTCTCTCCAATAGAGAATGTCAAGTTTGACGGTTGCGATCCGGTCGCCATGATGGGGGGAGCACTTCCATTCAATTGCACGGAGAAATAGCGAAAATATACTAAATGAACAAAAACAGAGACAAGACTTCCTAGACGTCTTTTAACTCAAAGATGCTGACCGACGTTCACAGTCAATGTGACCGATCCTCCCAATATGGCTGCTCGCTCCAGCAATGTATAGTCAGCTTCATGTTCTCGATAGATGAACGACCTGTACGACCGCGTGTCCTCTGTTTACAAATTTTGTCAAAGTTTGCTTAACACAGGGCCGTGTGAACACCAACCGGCCTAATGAAAAATGCAGCAAATTAGCAACTTGCTCTTGAATTTAATCTAATCTAATCTAGCGAACTATAGGTGTGAAAGCGCCCTTAGAGTCAAACATCAGGATTTGCTAATTAGCACAACACAGGGCAGGGGTACAGTTGGTGAGTGAAATTAGCTGCTTCAGCGCTTGGGTGGAGCAAAAACATGACAGGATGTTTCGTTTCTGGACCTGGAATTACCCACCTCTAGATACACGGCATAAAGAAAGGCATGGTGAGCGACCAGCGACCCCTAATGAGTGACCTGAAAGAGTGGCACATCCTGCGCCAGAAACTTGGCCATGTTGACATCCATCAGGGCCCGAAGCAGCAACACGCTCTCAATCTCCTCGGGGTATTTGAGCTTCAGGTTCCCCGCTGCCGTCAGGACTGACTTGACGGCCCGCATGCCGTAGTCATAGTGGTGCTGGGAGGACAGCTGCTCCGAGCACAAGCGGTATGTGGCCACAATCTTCTGGGCCAGGCTGTCGGATAACACAGAGGGAGCTTGGTTTGGTGCATGATAAACCAAGCCAACGTAATTTTGAGACCAACGTTCAGCGGTTCACAGTTTGGTACCTGCGGGACTCGATGAAGCCCATGGAGTAGAGCGAAATCTCTCCGATGAGACCATAGTCCGGCACCATCATGGCCACAGTACGGAACAGCGCCTACAAGACATGATCAACAGCTATGCTTCCATTGACAAGATATTATCCTCTCTTCATATAAAGTGCTTATAAAATATCATTCCGACATGTTTAGCAATCTCGCCAAGAGACATATTTATACAGAGTAAAAAGTACTGTACCTATTGTATTCTATCATGTCAGATTGAGCTAAAGTACTATGATAGATAGTACTATCGTACCTTGAGGTTGTCTGGGAGCTCGGCCCTACCAGCGTAGCCGGGGTTCATGGTGATGAACACAGAGCAGGTGGGGTTGAGGGACAGCTCCGTCCCCTCAAACATGAACTTTTTCAGGTCCCTGGCAATGGCCTGCTGGATGCACAACACCTGCTGCGCTACGACAGAGAGCACCTCCACCTGGCATACACACACATGGGCATGCTCATCAATTAGTTACCAATTCACTTAGGTGTTATACTCGGTGTGAGCGGTGGGAGTCACCTCAATTCGATTGAACTCGTCAAAGCAGGCCCAAGCTCCAGACTGCGCCAAGCCTTTGAAAAATTTGCTCATGGCTTTGTAGTCCAGGCCATCCGAGCAGTTGAACACAACGCACTGGGAACAAGAACACGGCCGTGAAGGTGCTGACAAAGTGCAGGCGTGCGTGTTTCTCAGTGTGTCTCCATGCAGCGCTACCTGTTTGGCTAGGGCTTTCGCCAGGTCCTTCGTGGTCTCCGTCTTGCCGGTTCCCGCGGGGCCCTCGGGGGCTCCGCCCAGGTTCAGCTTCAGTGCTCCCATCAGCGTCCTGGCGTGGTGCACCAAGTGATACCACAAGACTCTTAGAGTAGTTTGTAAAAGTATTGTATCCGCTTCAGTCCATAACTCCACACATGAGGCGATAACATCGTTATCATGTCCAAAGTGATCCCAGGCCTTCCTACATGTGACTAAATGAGTCCATAGAGTTTTGTGGTGCTCCCTTACTAGGGCCCCAGACAATTTTCATGTTTGGTCTCGAGCTGTATCAATTATTCCCTAATCGCCTGCTCATAATTATTTGAGATAATCGCAATTATTTTGTAAAATTGTTACATTCTACAATCATGTTTTCATTCAAATATAAAGGGAATAGAATAGTTGCATAGGAGAATAGAATCCAAAGTTTGTACATGTTGTTCAATGCCAATAAATGGCTCTTCTTCATTAAGGCGATGTGTATTATTACACTTTTTCAATCATATTATGATAGTGTCATAAATCCAAGAAAAAAGACAATTAAAGGTGCAGTGTGTAGAATTTCGTGGAATCTAGTGGAACGGACTTGGCCGAAATGGAATATAATATTCATAAGTATGTATTTATTAGTGTATAATCCCATGAAAATAAGAATGGTTGTGTTTTCGTTTCCTTAGAATGAGCCGTTTATATCTACATCGGAGTGGGTCGCCTTCCACGGAGGCCGCCATGTTGCACCGCCAAGTTTCTACAGTAGCTCAGAACGGACAAACCAAACACTGACTCTAGAGAGGGCCTTTCGCGAGTTTTGCGGCCACCGTAGATTCTCCTCCACGGAGGGGAATTCAATTGGTTGCAATCTGCAACCTCACCGCTAAATACGACACACTGCACCTTTAAATAGTTAATCGCAATTATTTGTATGACATTTAATCGTCGACAAAAATGTTACGATCGTGACAGCCCTACTGGGTTCCTATTGGGTTCTGCACAGAGGTGCGCTTGGCAGACGGAGTGGGCGCGACTGGAACCGACCTGTAGCAGCGGTCGGTCAGCGGTGTGATGACGAGTCGAGGGGAGTTTCCCAGGTATTCGTAGCCGTACTTGAGGTAGGTGGTG
>OMKR01002704.1:1305-11309 GCA_900302355.1 Cyttopsis rosea
TCACTCATATTTGATCTACGAGGCCTAATTTAAAAGTTTGTTCCGACTTTCATTTCCATTCGGAAAATTTAAGTAAAATAAATAAATACATCTACAATAAAAACACACTGTTTTTATTTGTTTTGTTTGGAGAAACGGAGCGGTGATTGAACGGGCCCTCCCCAAATCTGCTTTTAAGGCCCTGTCCATGGATAATACGGATCTTTTAAACCTCTAAATGGATATTTCCCCCCATTCTCTCCACACGACCTTTGCTTTACAAAACCATCTCCGTACACACGACAACGCAAAAACTACTACAAACATGCTTTTTTTTCACGTCAATTCGGGTGACTTGGGTGAATCGTCCGAATTGATCTGAAGACTTTTTATTTGTTCTCTGATATTACGTTAGAACTAAGACGCGGACACGGCGTCTTAGTCTCCAGAGCAGGACGCGATGCTGCGTTCATGGGCTCGGAAAACTTTAATGCGTGACACAGACACGCTTGTAATTAGACATATGTATGGTATAAGGTATATATGGTACATGGTATATATCTGGCATTGTTGTTGGTGTTGTTTCAGGCGCATGCCCATTGTTGCTTTGTGTAATGAGCATGCGCCTTAAACAACACCACCAACAATGGCAGATATATACCAGTTTGTTTATGTTCGAATTCAGGAGTGACGTCCTAGTTTCCCCAAACGCTCTGTTTTACATGTTCACACGGATACATAGAAAATGGAGTTTTCAGGCGTTTAAAAAAATCTCCCTTATTGCGATATAAAACGCCCTTTGCGTGTGGATGAGACGCCAAAACGTAGATGAAAATGTTCCTTTTGCAAAATATCCATATATGTGTGGACAGGGCCTTAATCTTGAAACATGAACATGATTATTGTTGGCCTCCATGGGCCCCCCTAGCGGCTGGGCCCCAGACAGATTTCCTTATGCGCGGTGATGCATTTCGACAATCGTGGTTGTCAGGAACGACCGCGATAAATGTGATAAATGTCGTTTATCGCTTTGTCGCTTCTTTCCATCCCTCTTTCCACTCCTGGTGTCGTTGTCTTCGAGGTGTTTTCCTCGTCGTGGTAACGCGCTCTGGTTGTGTCCTCCAGGGGGCAGCACTGAGCTGTCAGAGCGGATGCTACTGCCCTGAGGGCCAGTTTGAGGATCACCATGGCGACTGCGTTGCCATGGACGACTGTACCTGCGTGTACAGCGGCACGGTGTACAGCGCGGGTCAGAGCGTGAAAACCAACTGCAAGACATGGTGAGTGCACCCCAAAAATATATCAATATGAAGAATTCATCTGTTTGGATTCTTGATACCGACCTATCATGGGTCAATTTAAATAATTGCACAAATGAAAATGTGAATTATAATTTATTTAAATTAATTTAAAAAAAAATTATATAAAAATAAAGAAAATCTGAATAAAAAAACCAGAAGTAATAAAAAATTGCTGTTGTTGTGAGAACAATAAAGACGGGGTCATGCACCAACAAAAGCTGTTAAAACTCAGGACTAGAGAATAATTTTTCCTGCCTGCATAGAATTCCAAGAACAAATTCTTTATAGAATTGAACAAAGTTAATATGAAATATTCCTGATTATTATAAATGCGTGGATAACATATGCAATAAAATATGAATGTGAAAATATGTCTATGGAACTATTGACAGTATTGATTATGTGACTGGGGCAGAATTAGAAATAGAAAAAGAAATTTAAAAAAAAGAAATAAAAATGGAATTTGACCTGAATCCCCAGTACATGTGGACGGGGCCAGTGGCGCTGCAGAGACGAGCCGTGTGCGGGGAAGTGTCAGGTTTTTGGGAACGGACATTTCCAGACCTTCGACTCCAAGTGGTTCCGCTTCGACGGCCACTGCCAGTACACTCTGGTGGAGGTAGGACACTTGACCTGATAAAACAAAATTATAATTTAAATTCATAATGACGAATAAGGTTAGTGTTCTACTTTTCCAGGGTCGGCCTCATATGCTTGCCGAGGGGGTGAAGAGATGCATTTATTCCAATTTAGGGCTCAAAACAGCTAGAGAATCTCACACGGTTCCCCTTTAAATCACCCAAATAATAATAATGATTATTGTTTTTGTAAATAATAATTAGTATCGATTTTTAATTTTTTAATTTTTTAATATTATTATATATTTTTTATTATTACAATTTTTTCGTATTATTATATTATAATTATTACTGTCTTTTTATTTTATTATTATTTATTTTATTACTATTATTTATGATTTAGTAGCAGTGCCCGTTCAAAACATTGGCTAATTCGGACAGAGGACCCTCCTTCCTGCCTTCTTCCCTCCTCCCTCCCTTCATTCTTCTATCCTTCTCTCCATCCTTCCTCCCTCCCACCCTTCCTTCCTTCTTCCCCCCTTCCTTCCTTCCATCCTTCCTCACTCCCCCCTTCTTCCGTCCTTCCTTCCTGCCTTTGCTCCTCCCTTTCTTCCTTCTTCTTTGTGACATAGTTCGGGATTCCACATTCATGAATTAGCGACGCTGGCAAAAACGTATCAAAGTATTATTAATATTACACGTGTGTTTCCAAATTGCACCAAATTTGACAGCGCACGTCCTTGGGTCCCCAGCAACACACCCGCCAAGCGTGAAGTAGATCGGATGAACGGTTGTCGAGATAATCGAAGGACACACAGATAGACAGAGATTCCTTCCTTTATTAGTTTTATTATTACAATTATTATTATTGTCTCTATTTTTCAGGACTGTGACGGGGGTGAGGGCTCTTTCTCCATCAGGGTGGAGAGCGTCCCCTGCTGTGATGAAGCTCTCACCTGTTCCCGCTCCGTTCTTCTGGACCTGCAGGTGGGACCGTCTCATTTTACGTTCTGAAGCCACTCATTTGGATGCATTCAGTCAGAGAGCCAGGCGATCATTTGAAAATTATTTGAAAATAATTTGTTTTTATAACCTGTTATGTATATTTTTTATATATTTTGTTATAATTTTTTATAATATATTCCTTAAAATCGTTGTTTTGCCAATGGCTGCTCACCTGCAGTACCCTCACGGATCACTAGGGGACCAGAAATGGAAAATAGACTTCAAAGGCCAGTGAGGTCAACAGTCATTGTGATCATTTTTTCATGCAACATCAATAATTCAAAAAACAAAAAGTAACTCATCCACTTCATGACTTTTTGAACCATATGAAGTTCATCAAACAAAAAAACATGAAATCTCTGATGTGTTTGTCATTCTGGTTTCCAGGGCAACGTCACCCTTACGCTGAGCGACATGGGGGTGACCAGGCAGCTCCGTACGGCCGGAGCATCCGGAGTGGTGGAGGCGGAGCGGCTCTACTCCATCCACAGCATGGGGCTCTACGTGATGGTGTCGGTGCCCAGCCAGGGGCTCACCCTCGTCTGGGACAAACACACCAGGATCAGCGTTGAGCTGGACGCCCGCTGGAGGGTGAGGAACCCAAAGAGTTGGAGGAATGATAAATAGTAAATACTAATACACACCAAGTCATTTGTGTGGATATTTGAAAATAAAGGTGTTTTTTTTTCATAGTTTTGTTGATTTATTTTAATTCTGTGGCTTACAATTCCTTTTTGTTTTTGAGTCTATACAAGTTCATATGAGTTATGACAGACAGTGGTTCCCAAACCTTTACCAAAACTTGAAAGTGAAATTTTAAAGAAAAATACAATCAAATTAGTTTTTATATAAAATATATTAGTTAAAATCTTTAATTATGAATATAATCATATTTTAATATTAACTTTAAAGATGTGTATTGTTAAGATAACATCTAACTAATAAAGGAAGGAATCTCTGTATGTATGTCCTTCGATTATCCTGACAACCGCTCATCCGATCGACTTCACGCTTGGCGGGTGTGTTCATAATGTAATATTAATAAACTTTGAAGAAACAAGCGAATAGCGAGCCGCTCAGCTCTGTGCAGGGGCGGGGCTTCAGGGCTGCGACTGAGTCACTTACGTCCGCAGTGCAGCCCCAATATGTAGTCAGTTCATCCAAAAGCGCGACTTGGGTGTGTTTTTTTTCCCGTAAGAGTGTATTTGGCGAGTCGCCACGACTTTCACGAGCGCAACCCGTACGTGCAGCAGTTCAAGTCAGAGTGTGGAGTTGTTCGGATGAGCTAACGGCCGTGTTTTGAACGGGCACTGCACTACAGTTGTAATTAAAAAGTTACTTGGCAGCCCATTTGCAGTACCCTTGTGTGGCCACTAGGGGTGGAGCGTCCCACGGGACAGGTTGAAAAATCATTGCTGGCCTATACAAACACATTTCCTCCCTTTAGCCTTCCTCTGACAATGGTTTTAAGAAATGGATGTGTGTATTTTTTATTTGATTGATTGATCGAACACTGCTAATTTTGCGTCTCATAGAGCCGAGTGTGTGGTCTCTGTGGAAACTTTGACTCCAATGAGATGAACGACCTGCAAATAACTGACTCAACAGGTAAATACAGAATTTAAGACTTGTATAGATCGATACTTTATTAATCCCCTGTGGGACATTTTGGTGTTATAGCAGCTCTTATGAATAACAATAGGCTGTAATGATACTAAAGAAATACAATAAAAGTAATAGAAATATTATAAAAAGAAGAACAGAAGAACGATTTATTGATCACACATTTACCACACACATGCGGAGGAGGCACACACATATACAACAAATACACACAAATATATATACAAATATACACACAAATATATAATATTTATAAACTTATATATTTATATAATAATATATAATATAAGCCCTGTTACGCACAGGGCTTTTTTGTTTCATTCAATTAGGAAACGGAGGAAAATAAATACATCTACAATAAAAACACATTGTTTAGTTTATTGGTTTTGTTTTGAGGAACAGGGAACGGGATCGCTCTGTTCGCGCAGAGAGATCGGAGAGCGGAGATTTTTTTTTTTTAAGTTAAAAATACAGGAGATTTAAGGGAAAATATTTAAACGGGAGGACAACAGGAGAGAAGTGTAAAATATGGGAGAATTCTGGGAAAACGGGAGGGTTGAGAGGTATGGACCTGAGTGATTGACGTCTCTCTTTTTTCTCTTAAATCCGATTTAAAATGCATCCAAAATAGGCAAACAAGCAATTTACAAGTAACTTCAATGGGGAATTAAAGAATGACAGAACAGATAACATTAAATATTACACAAAGTGTATTTACAGATTTTGATAGTGACAGAGGAGGTGCCGGTCAAATAAGTGCCGGTCCCGATCTGGGAGGTCCGGCACAAATTAAGCCCTGCCTATATAGAATAAAATAAAAATGTATTAAAAACAAAACCAATAAGCGATAAAAATAAACAAAAAGTAAAATGCTCCTGAAATAGACCAAAATGCCAATATACAACAAACCTTAAAATGAACAATAAACAATGAAAATAAAGAAGAAACTCAAAAAATTAGTCTATAAACCTAAAACATTAAGAATAAACATGAAACCTCTGTATTAACAATTCATATTCTGACAAAAATTGGAAAGTTTGCATACATATGGAGACTAACGGAGCTGGTCTTTCCCAGTGGTGTCCAGTCCCCTCGCCTTCGGTAACTCCTGGAAGTCCTCCTCTCCTCCCTGCTCGGACGTGACGGAGGAGGTGTTTCCATGTGAGCGCCACTCCTACTGCTCCACCTGGGCCCAGAGACGCTGCCTGGTCATCAGAGGAGACGCCTTCAGCGCCTGCCACCTCAAGGTACGCTGGGACGGAGCGTCTCTTTCATTTCAGGTTTTTGATATTTGGTGACCGGTTTGCCATTGTGATTAATATTTAAAATAATGTCAACTGACTCATTAATAGGCAATTTTGTCAACATCTGACACTTTAAATGACTTGATTTTTTTTCCAAGAATATTTGATTAATTACCCTTATATTGGCCGCCCCACTCAGGTGGACCCAGAGCCCTACTACCAGGCCTGCGTGCTGGAGTCCTGCTCCTGTGAGTTCGAGGGGAAGTTCCTGGGATTCTGCACTGCCGTGGCTGCCTACGCCGAGGCCTGCAGCCTCCAGGACGTCTGTGTCCGCTGGAGGACACCTGACATGTGCCGTGAGTGGAGCTAGGATTATCCCTTTCCATTATAAAGGAGAGTTTTTTAGTTGGTTATGTGACAGTTTTGGAGGTCCCACTTCTCATTACATTTCTACTCAACTCATGCCGCACACACATCTCCAGAACAGATTTCTTATAAAAAAAAGTCAATTTCAAGTCTCAAAAGTTGACTAAATGTTATCTCTTCCATATTTGAGGGATTATTATAGAGCAGCCCAAATTCGACCCCTAGTTGGCGGGTGTAAACCCAGCTATAGATAGAAAGCTCAATGAGAAGGGACTACCAATTAACACGTTAGTTGGAGACCCTGCATTAACTAGTTATCTTTCAGACCCAATATCCCTTGGATAACTAGCTCCCTAAAGAAATGGAATGAAATAATTAAAAGGCACAAATTGAAGGGCAGGACTGGAATCTTCAAATGGTTTCCACAGGGGTTTTGGGGATGGGCGTGTACGGTTGCGTGGGTGTTGCTCTGTAGGCTCTTGGCTTCTCTGCGGGTCCGGGGTTCTTCTGTGGCTGCAGTGCTTCGGGCTGGGAAAGTTCTTGCGGCCGTGAGGTTCAGGGGTTTGGGCCCTGGAGGTGGCTTTTCTGTTGCTCGGAGGCACGATGATAAGTTTCTGACCATATACAACAACACTAATTGGGGAATGATCCATTGCACACACAGGTGGACTATCACACACACACACATACACACACACACACACTGCACCAGTATCTGCCTCAAACACGCCCTTGAAGACTCTCCAGATTACATCTCTCTTTTCTTCTCCTTTATTGCTATAGTTGTTACAGGAAGAGGCCACAATTGCCATAATTGTGGTGCCATAATTGTTGTTCCAATTTTTGTGGATTTAATTTTGTTGTTTTGTCAAATACTTGTTAATGTTTGAGTATTTCACAGTAGCATGATTACTCCACAAGTGCCATAAATCAACCTGTATTACCTCTAACCTGTTTTCTGCCATCGGTCACTGCCCTAACTGAGTTCATTCCCCCCTTTATCTTCTTCACAGCAATTTATTGTGACTACTACAATGAGCTGGGAGAGTGTAGTTGGCACTACGAGCCATGTGGTCGAATATTAACCTGCGGAAAAAACAACCAGTTCACCGGCAAGCTGGAAGGTAAACAAATATTATTAGCTACAGTACAGTGTATTTCAAGCTGCTTGATTTAAATTGCCATTAATTCAAATAAAATATTGTTTCCCATTCAAAAACAAAAAAGGCTGTTACCCCAGATGTCCACCGGAGGTGCCCTACTTTGATGAGAACACGGCAAAATGTTCCCTGCTCAGCAACTGCACCTGCTATTTCAATGACACCGTCATCCCACCAGGGGCGGTTGTGGAAACACAAACTGGGAAATGGTAAGATTGTGCAGTTCAGGATAAATTGCTTTGTACAGTGCAATCAGAATCTGGTTATTTGGCCATGTACATTTTCATACACAAGGACTTTGTCTTGGTAAGGATTGGTGCATACAGAAAATTGGCATAAAAACAATGAGCAAATATAAAAAAACATTTTCAGAGGTGGAAAAAAGTTAATAGTCACCTATCATGTTATCTTCACAGCTCTTGTGAAAATGGTTGGATCCACTGTGGTGAGTACAGATAATATCACTTTCGGGATAATTCTTATTTATTTAATTACATAATCAGTTCCTCCAGGAAATCTCCACAATATTACCCAGAGCTTGCAATTTTGCAAAATTGCTGTTAATTTTCTGCATTGAATGGCAATTTTCTTTTAATTGAATATTTTCTTTAAAGATTGAAGACTGAACCCAAGCAAGGCACTGTATTTTCTTTTTTTTTTAGTACTTATAAGAGTACAAAGCCAATGGGGGTTGAGCATGAGTAGGAGGGTTTGTTGTATTTAGTCTGTAAACTTTCACTTACTTCAGCTTATCACTCCACCAAAATCTGTTTCTGAACAAATTTGAGGCGAGAAATAAGCAATGCAGTTGCTGAATCTTCACTCATATTAGATCTACAAGGCCTAATTTAAAAATTTATTCCGACTTTGTGTGATACGTGGGGTTGCCTACCGTCAATGTTACCGACAATACACAATTATTTTTTAAATAACCCACTTACATTTCCCTCGTCTGCAGTTTTGTCACAGAAAGTTGTTATTGATTCCTCTTTCTTTTAAAGGATTTGTGCTGGTCTGTGCAACCAGCAACAGAGCAGTTCCCATGCTTAGCTCTTAGCTTTGATGCTAGCGGGTCCGGTGACGCTCAAGCAGTGGGTGGAGTTACTCAGATGGGGGGCGGTTTTAATTCTATCGAGTCTCAATGTGACGTAGGATTGAGATACAAATCTTGTCAAATGGCTTGTTAAGCACCATCTGGGGCCGCAAAGGTTTGCACTGGGGCCCGTCACCATGTTGTTATGCCACTGGACCCAAATGTATGTGCACAAGCACTGAAATAAGTGAGTTTTTATAGGTCCCCGGTGTGTAGAATCAACACAAAGGAAGTATATTTAAATTAAAATACTATTGTTGAATAGCATCTTTTGAACTTTGAACAGATTCTCTCCTGTGAACTACAGATTTCCAATACAACCATCAAGGCCATCAAAATTGACAGTCAGCTTGAAAGGCATATTTCTGATATGCACTAACAGAAATAATAACAAACCCAGGCCTATATGTTAAAGTGCCAGTTGAATTGCGAAACCAGCTCATCAGCTTAGAAGGCAATAATTTCTTATATGCACTAATATATATGATAATTAACAACAAATGTATTTCATGTTCAAGTGCCAATTGAATTTCCACAATAAAGTTCCACAATAGTCCATGATTCTGCTGAGAGTTCAGAATGTTGAATATTCTTCCATAGAACGACAACAACAATTTGGTTTAGTCCTCCTTTACGTTCAGCCAGTGAAAGAGACCAGTCTCAGTAACTGGGACTCATCCATGTTCTGCTCAATCTGACGGAGAAACAGTATTTTCCCAAGTATTCCTCCAGTATCGTGTTGTTCTTTACTTCCTCCAACTCCAATTACATATTTCAAATGAATTACAAAATGAATGCGTTAATTTTGACAGCACTAACAAAACCACATAAAACTGAAACTATCACAAAAGAAATCCCAGAAGCAACCGTAAATAATATATATAATATATATTTTTGTCTTTCTTATTGGTGTTGCTTAAAAGTACATGTGCTTTCCTAGGTCCTGATCTCACAACAACGCCAACCTCCTCTCACCCCTTAACCACTCCCACTCAGACTTCATTGACCACAGTTGGAGTAACAGAACCTTCCACAACCACCGCTGGTTGGACGTCTACACCTCTCCAAACCAGCACCATCACCACCACTCCATCAACTACACCCACTCAACCAACCACCAGAGCCACGCCTTCCACTACCTTTACAACCAGTACGACTACCCCAAGCATCCCAACTACCATCACCACTGCTACTCCATCAACTACACCCATACAACCAACCACCAGAGCCACGCCTTCCACTACCTTTACAACCAGTACGACTACCCCAAGCATCCCAACTACCATCACCACTGCTACTCCATCAACTACACCCATACAACCAACCACCAGAGCCACGCCTTCCACTACCTTTACAACCAGTACGACTACCCAAAGCATCCCAACTACCATCACCACTGCTACTCCATCAACTACACCCATACAATCAACCACCAGAGCCACGCCTTCCACTACCTTTACAACCAGTACGACTACCCAAAGCATCCCAACTACCATCACCACTTCTACTCCATCAACTACACCCATACAACCAACCACCAGAGCCACGCCTTCCACTACCTTTACAACCAGTACGACTACCCCAAGCATCCCAACTACCATCACCACTGCTACTCCATCAACTACACCCATACAACCAACCACCAGAGCCACGCC
>OMKR01002722.1:8505-19187 GCA_900302355.1 Cyttopsis rosea
GGGGGGGGGGAGCCGCTAAGACGCCAAAGCCTTTTATTACGCTTCCGCCAGAACAGCTGTTGTGCAAACAGATTGGACTCTGGGTGAGAGAGCGTCTGTCATCAGCTCTGTCGCCCTCTCTCACGCCGGCGGCCCGTTCAAGCCGAGCGGGTTCAACAACGCCAGGTGTCGTGCATCTGGCTGCTTTCCGACGGGGGGGACGTTTGGCGGCGAGGGCTTTAAAAAAAAAACAACAACTTGCGTGTACTTCACCCTAAGATTGAAACGTGCCGTCTCTCAGGATGTGAGGGACCAGCAGGGCACGTCTAAACCTGCGAGCTGAAACACCAGCCCTGGCTTTGTTTTATAGGGAGGAATCCCCCCTTGGACCGAATTTAGTTGAAAAGCTCGGGATTTAATATTTTCTGAGGAATGTGTTGGCAAATAGAGGAAGTTTGTATTTCATGTCTCTTGATTTTCATTCAACTAGTGAGCACCGTATTTGGGATCAAATTTGATTCCCTTTGTCTTCTCTTCTCTTCCCATGCCCTCTTTCAGCATCAGAGGACTTTGAGTCTGTGTTTGGGCCTTCGACTGACGTCAAAGAGATCCAACTAATGCCCGTACAGGAGGGTAATCCATAATCAAATTATCTGGCTAATTATTATTATCATTAAATTAATCATATTTTTTGGCTGATTTTGACCCTTTCTTATCTCCTAGAGTTTATTATCGACTGCAATTTTGATCAGGGGGCTTGTGAGTGGGTGCAAGACAAGGGGGACGACATGGACTGGAGTGTGGCCTATCACGAGAAAGGTAAAGTGTAGATAAAGCTTTGACAAATGAGCTTATTATACGGTATTATTACACAAGTCAGGAATACTGAACTCTGATTGGTCAATAGCTGCAATCAGCGGTCAGCTATTTCTGAAGAATGACTGCAGATCTTTTGATAATGCGCGTTGTTACGGGCAACCACTTCTCTGCCTGGTTACACGTCCCTCGCTTCACACCACCTACACGGTAACAATAGCTAGTGGCGCCATCTAGTGACGCTAAGAGAAACTACAATGGAAGACTTCAACTCAAAATCCCACTCAGCTCATTTCACAATTAATATAAATTTCCAATTTCGGTAAATCGGTTGGACTAAACTAGGCATAATACAATAATACAGTAATTTTATATCAATATTCTGTTTCAATGTATTCATTTATTTAGTAAGTAGCCATAGAATATGCTTTATAATGGACCCCTGTAGGGGGTTATTTTGTGATAATGACCGGCTGGCTGCACATTATCCCTTAATTATATTATAATCTATTATAAACTCTGCCCGCTATCAACTGTTTCAGGTGCTGAGTACTACATGGCCATGAGCGGGCTCATGGGGGAACCAGGAGACGCAGCCAAGCTGAAGCTGCTCCTCAGCGACCGGGCACAACAGGGAAGCTTCTGCCTGACCTTCGACTACCGCGTGGTGGGCAACGACGTGGGCACGCTCAGGGTGCTGCTGAACAACAATGAGTATCCCGTGTGGGAGCAGAATTACAGCCGAGGACAAGGGTGGCAAACCGAGCTCCTCACTGTGGCGTGGAAGGAAGAGGCTCCGGAGTCTGTGAGTTAACACACTTTTAATATCGGTTTTTACTAAATAACGTATCAGGGACGCGGGGCTCGCTGTCGGCTCTGAATGCCAACTCAATATTGCTGACTTGTTGGATGTATCGATATCTCTTGTGAACGTACAATGATAAAGTCTTAATTTTCTGCAGATTATTTTTGAGACCGAGCGTGGCAGGGGTGTTGGAGGGGAGATTGGCCTGGACAACGTTGTGCTGACCTCGGGCTCCTGTCAAGAGGATGATAGGCTAATCTTTTAAAATGAAATTCCACTCCTCATCCCTCTGTTGGAAATCTCCACAATTTCTACTCCTAGTTTTTTTTGTTTTTGTTTTTTTTACCACCAAGCATGGAGTTTCTTCATTTCCCATGACTGGGCTTTTCTAAAGCATGAGTATGACTTGGTCATAGTTAATCCATGTAGCTAAAGGATACAGCACAAAATATGCTACATAAACAGATCTTATCTTGATTTGCTAAAAAAAAAAAAAAAACTTTTTAGTTTCAAACATGTGTATGCTGTGCTCATATTATACACACAACTCAGAACTCAGGTTTAGATGGAAAGGGCCATCATTGACACTCATTTCTATTTAATGAAAAATGATGTGCTTAGTTTTCTGGCGTGTATATTTAGGTGCATTGTTAAACTTTAACTAAACATTATCTTTGACATGTGAATTTTTTGACTGAATGACATCCTGAATTTAATCCTAGATTGTGAAATGTTCTTTTGAAGGTTGGATAGTTAGAACGATGAAACCGATCTGTGCCTAACTGCTGTAAATTATGCTTTCATATTATCACAATTAAATGTTTTCTTTTTCTAAAGATTGTGTAAAGTGTTATTGTGTTTAGTTCACTGTGTTTCAATACATTTCGTAAAAACATTTTCAGACTCACTCCTTTGTAACTTTTGCATGCATAGCTTTCTGCATTGCAGTGCATTGTGCACATTAGAAATTTATAGCATAGCATACCTGTCAACCCTGCCATTTTTCCCGGGATTCTCCCGTATTTTACCCGTCTCTCCCGCTGTCTTCCCTTTTAAACATTTCTAAAGAAAAATGTGCACGATTTCCCTTTCTCTATACAAAACCAATAGTCTTTATTGTAGATGTATTTATTTCCCTCCGTTTCCTAATTGAATGAAACAAAAAACGCCCTGTGTGTAGGACTGTGGACATCCTACAGTTTCATGTTTCTGCAGCAGGTAATTGAAAAATAGGCATAATGTCGCCCTCTAGTGCATGATAGACACAGTGCCTGCGGTGATGCGTTCCAGGTGAGTCTGGAAATAACGTGTCTAACGGCGTTTTGCTGATTTGAACGCAAATTGATGCTTCTGTCCGGGAAAACATGGCATCCCGCAATAATTATGTGTTTGTTTGACAAGTATGTCAAATCGACAAGCTACAACACGTATGTTAATGCAGCGTAAACGCTACAGAATTATTTAGAGCGAAGTTGGACGTATTTTCAAATAAAACCCACATGTAAAGGGAACGTTGTTCACCTGAACTGTGTGTGTATTTCTCCAAACTCAGGCCAGAGCGATGCCCCGAAATTCCGTGATATTCTGACTTATACTGTCTTTTCTAAGTAGGAGAACGGCTTTTCCCGAGTTCCGACCTCAGTGGAACGCAGCATTCTGGAGGACATTTTAGGAGGAGGCAGAATTACCTTTTTCCTAAATTAACAAATTGATTTATTTGATATATTTATTTTTTTTAAATGTGAGGTTGTGTTTTTAAAGGTGCAGTGTGTAGAATTTAGTGGCATCTAGCAGAACAGACTTGGCAGAAATGGAATAAAATATTCATAATGTATTAATTAGTGTATAATCCCATGAAAATAAGAATCGTTGTGCTTTCGTTACCTTAGAATGAGCGTTTAAATCTACATGGGGCGCAGGTCGCCTTCCACGGAGGCTGCCATGTTGCACCGCCATGTTTCTACAGTAGCCCAGAACGGACAAACCAAACACTGGCTCTAGAGAGGGACGTTCGCGTTTCGCGGCCACCGTAGCTTCTCCTCCGACGCAGGTTGCAACCTGCAACCTCACCGCTAGATGCCGCTAAATCCTACACACTTGCGCCTTCCATTGCAGCGCCTATCGCGTATCCTGGAACGCCTCCCCCACCCCGCCTCCTGCACACTGCGGGGTGTGTCGTTCCAGATCACATGACGCAGCAGGCGCTGAACTAGCTGAGCTGGTTAGCCGCTACGCTAGCAGTGCGTCCAACTCAACCGCAACCCTCTGGAGCTCCCCCGGCGTCGTTTGGGATTCCTCTCCCTGCTCCGCGCCACAACCCAGGCAGCCAAGGTAGACATGTAACCCCAGCTCGGGGGGGTTAATTACCGCAGTTTGTCGGGGACTAGCGCCGGCCGAGGTGACGCTGCGTACACTGGCTACGCCGCTGACGCTCGTCTGCGTTTCGCTCAAAGCGACAGTTTTGACAGCGACGCGCCCAAAGTAAACAACATCTGAGCGAATAGTCAGGTTTTTTCCGGGGGTTTGGGTGATGTTTCTCATTTCGTGGCCGTATTTCTGCCCGGTCGCTCCGTGAGGCCTAACGCCAACTGCCCCGGCGGGACCGGTGACATCCAGCTGTTTGTCTGTTCGATGTGTTTACTGCAGGAAACATGGCGGAGAGGTGCATGTGACCGAGCGGCGCTTTCTACACTTTTATGCTTTGGACCAGAAGAGGAGGAGGAAGAGGAGGAAGAGGAAGAGGAGGAGGAGGAGGAGGAGAAGAGCCAAATCAAACCCCCGTGAGTCTAATAAATAGTCAGCCCTGGGCTCATGATCCTCTGGTTGATATCTACATCCCCGCAGGAGTGAAGCCGGAGGACCGCTAGTTACCGAGGTAAGGACCGATTCCAGCCCGGGTGACGTTGCAAACACCGCCGAGAAAGGCCGCAGAGAAGCTTCATACAGACCCGTGGGGCCTGGAGCCAGGCCCCTCCAAGCCTCATATCAAGGGCCCTGGATGTGGTTGATTGAACAGTGCTATCTCTTGTAAATAACGTCTTGGTTGATGTTGAGGTTCAACTGTGAATGCATTGGGACGGACCCCTGCACGGAACACCAGCTGCCGCTAACTGACGATTATGTTCGTTATCGATTAATCTGTCGGTTATTTTCTCGATTCATCGATTTGTCTATAAAATGGTGAAAAATGTCGATCGCTGTTTCCCAAAAGCCCGAGGCGACGTCCTCAAATGTCTTGTTTTGTCCACAACCCAAAGGTATTCAGTTCACTGTCACACAGGACTGAAGAAACTAAATATTCACGTTTAAGAAGAGAATTTGAAAATTTTCTTGTTTAAAAAAAAAAAAAAAAAGACTAATCGATTATCAAAATAGTTGGTGACTAATCGTCGCAGCTCTACTAAACAATGCTTATGTCAACCTTGCTGGGTAATGGATGGCAGTGCGTCATCCGAATCTTACATTCTTCTGTTGCAATAATGGAAATAATATGTACTTTTGTGAATCTTCTTCTTAGGTCATATTCACCAGAGTGGTTGTTAGGTGGAAGTTGACAGCCATGGCAACAAAGACATCCCTGCTCAAAGTAATCCTTCTCGGTGACGGCGGTGTGGGAAAGAGTTCCCTAATGAACCGCTATGTCACCAACAAGTTCGACACGCACCTTTTCCACACCATCGGCGTCGAGTTCCTTAACAAGGACTTGGAGGTGGACGGCCATAGTGTCACGCTACAGATCTGGGACACGGCCGGCCAGGAGCGCTTTCGCAGCCTGAGGACTCCCTTCTACCGCGGCTCTGACTGCTGCCTGCTCACGTTTAGCGTTGACGATAACCAAAGCTTTCTTAATTTGGGCAACTGGAAGAAGGAGTTCATTTACTATGCAGATGTCAAGGAGCCGGAAAAGTTCCCGTTCGTGGTCCTGGGGAACAAGCTGGATGTACCAGAGAGGCAGGTGTCTGCTGAGGATGCTCAGCAGTGGTGCAAAGAGAACGGCAACTACCCGTACTACGAGACCAGCGCCAAGGATTCCACCAATGTGGCGGTGGCCTTCGAGGAGGCCGTGCGGAGAGTGTTGGCGATGGAGGAGAGAACAGACCATCTCATCCCAACGGACACAGTAAACCTCCACAGAAAACCACGCTCCACGAACACCTGCTGCTCATAACATTCAGGGATTACTGCAAACCCTGTTGCTTTATGCTTGTGTGATGATTCTAAAATGCTAAATTAACATCTTGTGTAACTTAAGTATGCTACTGCCTTTATTTGTTTTGCTGAGGGGTTGTTTGGTAATGCTAGCGGTTGAACTTGTTCCCACTTTGGTTAAAAAAAAATAATAAATTCACTCCTACTTTGTAACAACAAAGTACAGTATACATATTAGTCACTCGGCTGTCAGTTTTGGGACAGCATTAAAGCAGCAGGAAGAATGGCATTATGTGAAAAGTAGGGGTACAATAATTTACAATAACAGAATTTGCTGCCACAAGTCATTTCTTTCATGAATTGTAAAATGATTAATTTAATACATTTTATGCCGTAAAAGGTGTGCAACCTCAAAGTGATAGTGTCACCAGATTTGTAAACTTCACAAATGTGACATTATGTTATGACTATATTATAATGTATTCATATTTATAATACAATTGTCTGAGAATAATTTATAGTCTTTACCTTTTGGGGAATTTTCCTAAAGTAGTTACTACTGTGTGTAACAGATTAAGAGGTTTTTTTTTTTTTTTTTCTTTCACAACTACTGCACCTTTTGGCCATGTGTGTGTCTGATTTTATTCCTAGAGAATGGATTACTGTGTGCTGGGAGCACCCAGGGATAAAATCCCTATCAGTTGATGAGCATTAAAGTTAACACACTTACATAGAAATATTTCATTATCCGGACTGTTTTACAGCCCGTATTCTAGTTTAACTTCATGAATTTTTAAATCAATGATAATTTTGAACTCTACTTGGAGATTAATTTTTTGTCATTTGTTGTTTTATCTACACAATTTAAACTATTTTCTATCTTTGAAGCATTGGCAATGGTTTAATACTAAATACTTAAGTTTAGCTTCTTTTTTCACATTCATTGTTTGTACTGATTTGAAATAGTAAATCTATAATTTAGACCTTGTCTCGTCCGTGTTTCAAATAAATCAAATGTTGTAAAAACTGCAAAAACGCTAAATCAAAGGAATAAACATCTGGTGAAACATTTCCTACCTGCAACATGTTTTTCATTTGTACAATCACATCCCTGATGCATTTACCTGATCACCTGACTTGCAGTGTAATTAAGTTCACGCTGTACAAAATATTTTCATCTAAGCAGACAATAAAATGGATTGAGCCTTAGCATAACACAGTTGTCAATAAGAATCCCATGGGGTTTGGATGCCTTTATTATGCAAACAAACAAATATGCCCAGAATAATTTTTAGGGGTTGACACAATTGGCATAGAGATAAAAATTATATTAAGGTAATTCAGACAGAAAAATCATATAGCTCAGTCTCTTTAATTAGAAGTAGAAAAAACATTATGATATACTTGCAGATATCAAACGTAGGTTAGAGACATTGCACAAAACAAAGTATATACAAACATGTGAAATTGTTGCGACACGTTATCAACTGATGAGATGTTTCTTGCCAAGAAACTGGACTTTTCTTTCAAATGCTGTTGATCGGATGGGAGCGTTGATTTCATAGAATGGGTTCATTGCAAACTGAAAAACATTAAGATGAGATGAAGACTACATCCAGCAAATTATGTATAAGAGAAGGTGTTTTAAAAGCATTGTGCCCACTTACCTTTATGTACAGATCATAAACATCATTGAAGAAGTTTTTTATCCCATCTTCTTGTCGGACATCGTGCAACATGATCAATCTCATATGTGCAATACACGGTTAAGGAAATCAATGACTCCAATGAAAAAGGCTTCATTATTTGCACACTTGCTTAGGCTGCACTACGGCAAATTTAAATGATTGCTGTAAAACCTAATTCACATAACCAAGCAACTGGCATAAAATAAATACATTGTGGTATCCTTTCTGTCAACATCTAGAAAAGTTAACGACAACCCTTCAGGAATTCCGTGCCGTTCCTGTGTCTATTACATTGTTTGTACCTACAACTAAAGGGCGAACAGCCTGTTATTTTAGGTATCCAAATATGGACGACCACTCTTCCGTGGGCGTTTCCTTGAATGTGATAAAATGTGAGAAAATTGCGACTTTTCGACATCAGAGCAAACAGACTTGTGTACGTTTGCTATGATTGTGCGTGTGTCACAATTGTGTCAGAGAAGCCTGACTATAGCATTATTTGATGTATTTTGTGACATTTTGCACACTATACAACATGTATACATATTTTCAAAACTATGTGCTTTTAGACCAAGTACTGTGTTGACAAATACAAGACAATTCATTTATAATTGTATGCCGGTTCGAAACGACACATTAATGGCCTGTGAATGTGTCTTGTGATCGTAATAAATGCTCCGAGTTCATAACCCAAAACAACACACAGATATAAATCAAAAAGGATATGTCCCGCAGTTACAAAAGCAGAAACAAACCACTCATTGAATTTGTCCACGGTTTTCAAGTACATGTTGTTGGACAGCCACATGTTTTCATCCACAAGATCGAGGGCTGCGTGTGCGATGAACTGGTTCAGGTGCCGGTGGTCGTCCTGTTGGGATGGAAACCGAACAAGAGCAACTGAGAGAAGATACAAGATGATGTCCGAGATGTACGGTTACATTTTCTAACTCTTGTTGCTGACCGCACCCTCCTTTAAAAATCGAGATACCTCAATGTGTATCAATATGTACTGACATGCATATACAGAATGTGAGCTCTTGTGAAAGTTTGACGGTTGCTATGGACTCCGGTCGCCATTTTGGGAGGATCACTTCCATCCAATCGCATAGAGAAATAGCTAAAATATACGAAATGTACAAAAATGGAGAAAGGAAGGGAGAGAAAGAAGGGTGGAGGTTTCACACGAGATGCTTGCAAGATTTCCTGCGGCGGTTCTTCACCCTGACACGACGTCCGAGCCGCCTTTTAACTCAAAAATTCGCCGACCGACGTTCACGGTCAACGCGTGTGATCCTCACAATATGGCGGCTCGCTCCAGCAGCGTATCGTCAGCTTCACGCTCTCTATAGAAAGAATACGCGTCCAGTAAAAACGGTTACCTTGGATTCGGCCTTCCCCGGCGGCAGGAACTCCATTTCAAAAACAGGGTTGTCATGATGACCGACCATCACGAAGTAAAAGCTGCCGGACATGTTTCTATCGGACCTGGAACAATAACAACAACAAGTCCGCTGGCGTACAAGTGGCCGCGAGCACGGAAGCAGTGGCGCCGATGAGCGGACCGTAGTATTTGTTTACCTGTCAAGTTCTGGTACCGTCGCACACGAGTGACGTCATAAGCAGTAATTAGCCCCTCGCATTTTTTCTTCTTGAGTATACATTTTGAAGTTGTATGAAATAAAATAAAAAACACTAGTCATCGGAAACTATTCTACTCGATTAAATTAATAATTCCAATTACTTTTTTTTTAGAAGTAGAATATTTAAGAAACGTATATTCAAGACGAATCATACGTCATAAATCTGCGCCATTCTGGAAACAATGATACGTTCCAATGAACCGGAACTCAGAAAAACGCCGTCCCCTCATTGGGAAAAGTGCTAAAGAACAGCCATTCAAGTCAGAATTTCCTTGTTTTTTTTAAGCATGTCTAATTTCGAACTACACTGGTCTGCAGCTTCGTTTTCTGTGTATATGTTTGTAGAATGCACACGCTTGCCAAACAAACAAAGATTTACCGCGGGCGTTCGTGTTTTTCCGACCAGAGAGGCGTAAAAACTCGGAATTACCGATTTCCGAGTTCCAATTGAATGCAGCATAAATGCCCGTTTGGTCGATTTAATCCCAGATATTGGATTTGCGTTGAAGACGCCTGTTGCTGTAAACAATCACAAATCAAATCACCAGGCTCGAGAAAAAACCGAAACGAACCCGTGTTTTTACTTTTATCTTCATGAAGACTGATAGGGCGGTAGGAGCTGTAGCTGCCAGTGGGACAGGGCTGAAACTCTTTATGTTTAATTTATAATTTTATTGTAAGAATGTACAATCAGTCATATCAGTTCAAAACAAAAGAGCAATCATAATACCAAGGACTACAATACATCAGAGAATGATAAAATAAAATTAAAATTAAAAAAAATAGATGAATAAAAATAAGATTCATTTTGGTGACAGACTTCTTCAAACAAACAATTCTGAATAAATTTAACTACTGACGTGCATTTCTTATTAATTACAAATTTAAACCTTTGACTCAAAATAACATTCAATTTCAATTAGAAACAACTTAAAAGATGGGGTTGAATTCAGAAGTATATCTTTATGACATGAAATTTCCCTAATAAAATGTAAAAGAAAAAAAGGTTAGAAATAATGCATAAATCGTTATTTTACATTCAAAATACGACAGCGCTGAAACTTCCAAACCATTTCCGGTGTTTCAGTGACGTCACGGGACGTTAACCGACCCAAACAAACAACCGCTTCACGACAAGCGTCGCTGCGTCCCATTCCCGCAGCAGAGCGCGAGCTGCCGGCGGGTGGAACAACAATTCACCGAAGCAGGTGCTAGTCCCGCGCGTTGTGTTGTAGTTGCTACCGGACGGACACCCAGACGCTACCGCCGGAGACGCAGCCTCCGCCATGGCTGCAGCCGAGGAGGACGTTCTGTCTTCGGACGAGCTGAGGAAGAAGCTCTACCAGACGTTCAAAAGCAGAGGAGTGCTGGACACGCTCAAAGTAGGAAGCTTTCACTCTTCCTCCTCGTCCTCTTTCTCCTCCTCCTCTTTCTCCTCCTCCTCGTCCTCTTCCTCCTCATCCTCCTTGTCGTCCTCCCCCTCTTCCTCCTCTTTCTCCTCCTCCTCGTCCTCTTCCTCCTCCTCCCCCCTCATCCTCTTCCTCCTCATCCTCCTTGTCGTCCTCCCCCTCCTCTTCATCCTCCTTCCCCTCCTCCTTGTCC
>OMKR01002735.1:2419-14111 GCA_900302355.1 Cyttopsis rosea
CTGTTCACACTAGTGAACCCTGCTGGTAGAAATATGTTAGAGCAACCAATCCTAATAAATCACGTGAACATTGTAGATCACATTATAGATCTGACGCTATTATCACTAGGAATAATTATTTCCTACTATATATATATATATATATATATATATATATACAGACACTGCTCACTGAACACTTAAATCACACATCAGATCTTGATGAACGAATTATTCAAGTTCAGTCTTTACTGATGTACATTGAACAATTTGTTGAGAACAAAATGACGTAACAACGGTCAATGGAAACCAAAATCATCAACCCATTGAGGGCTGGATTCAAAATCACACCGAAAATCAAAGTAAAAAATTTAAATCACAGGCTGATCCAACTTGTGTGAATTTTATCACGGCAACTCATAATGTGACTCAGTAGTGTGTATGGCCCCCGCCTGCCTGTATGCACTCACGACAACGTCTGGGCATGCTCCTGATGAGTCAGCCGGTGGTGTACTGGGGGATCTCCTCCCAGACCTGGATCAGGGCATCAGTGAGCTCCGTGGCGGTACTTGGCGGCGTCGGATGCACAGATACCACAGTCCCATAGGTGCCAGGCCAGTCAATGGCACCAATGCCTTCGTCATCCAGGAACTGCCTACACACTCTGGCCACATGAGGCCGGGCATTGTCCTGCACCAGGAGGAACCCAGGGCCCACTGCACCAGTGTGAGGTCTGACAATCACTCTGAGGATTTCATCCCGGTACCTAACAGCAGTCAGGGTACCGTCTATGACATGGAGGTCTGTGCGACCCTCCAAGGATATGCCTCTCCACACCATCACTGACCTACCGCCAATCCGGTCTTGCTGGATGATGTTACAGGCAGCATAACGTTCACCACGGTGTCTCCAGACTCTTTCACGCCTGTCACATGTGCTCAGTGCTCTCATCTGTGAAGAGAATGGGGCGCCAATGGTGGACCTGCCAATTCGGGTGTTCTCTGACGAATGCCAATTGAGCTGCACAGTGCTGGGCTGTGAGCACAGGTCCCACTAGAGGACGTCGGGCCCTCATGCCACCCTCATGGAGTCTGTTTCTGACAGTTTGGTCAGAAACATGCACACCAATAGCCTTGCGAATAGATGTGCCATCCTGGAGGAGCTGGACTACCTGTGCAACCTGACTGGGCTGCAGGTACCGCCTCATGCTACCAGTAGTGACAAGGACACTAGCAGAACACAAAACTAGTGAAGAATCAGTCAGGAAGGATAAGGAGAGAGCAATTGTCAGTGACCACCACATGCAAAACCATTCCTTTTTTGGGGGTTGTCTTGCTTTTGCCTTTCTATTGCACCTGTTGTCAATTTCATTTGCACCAAAGCAGGTGAAATTGATTCACAATCACTTCCTCAATGGACAGATTGATATCCCTGAAGTTTAACTGACTTGGTGTTATACTGTGACGATTACATGTTCCCTTAATTCTTTTGAGCAGTGTATATTTTAAAATCACTACCTATCTATCTATATTACAATAATCAACTATAATCATATTTTAAAATAAACCAATTAAGTAGGAAAATAATACCCAGGCTTCCTCCTTAAATTACTCAGGAAGGTCTCCCTCTGCCCTCAATATCGGATAAGAACTATGCAGAGGGTTGGGCCCAATAATGAGAAATGATTGGCTTCATCGCCGTGTTCACCCGGCCGTAAAGATATACAAGGTAACCTGAAACAGTGCTGCGGGAAATTTAATACGCTCCCTGAAACCCACAGTTTTTTGCCACCTTTTCCGGAAAAGGCCAACCTGTGCGCACGCGTGTGTGGTTGTTTGTGGTGTGGTGTTTGACATTCCACAGTGCAGCAGATTTGAAGCCGTGTTTACTTGAGATCAATGGAGCTTTGCTACTCACCTGCTTGTAGAGCCAGCCTCTCACCACCACCGGGATGTTGAGGTTCCTCTTGATGGCGTGGTCCCTCTTCCCGAAACTGTGCACCTTCCCTGTGGCTCTCGGGTTCTGGAGCATGGAAAAAAACCCCACCAAATACCATTAACATTTAGAATGTTCCACCACGCTCAATATAGCAACTGCACAAGGAATCTTACTTCTATATATGAATTTGCTTTCTCAGAAACTTTAACAGTCGTGCATATGTAGCTAATTCATTTCATTACCAGTGCCGCTGACATTACATTATATTACATTACAATATATCACTTAGCAGATGCTTTTGTCCAAAGGTGTATATTGCAATATATCGCAATATACCGTAACCCCTGTATAATGATTTATTTATCATGTTTTTATCACTCACTGGTTAGTTTCACAAACAAAAGTCCATACCAGTACATTTTTAACACATTTTAACACGTTTAAAGACAAAAAGATACATTTACATACAATTAGCCTACATTATGTTGCGATTTCAAGCTTTCTCAACACCGCCACCTACAGGAACGTTGGTGTATAGCACGGCAGAATGGAACCGTGAAATGAACCAAACAAGCTTTTTCTACAAACCTGATTCAGCAGTTGGATTGGATTCTATTCATTTTGATGAATGTTAAATCATCTCGTCACTTTGCCCATCACTTGTCTCGTATGAAACGACTTAACTGGCAAATTGTTTGCAAAATGTTTCCGAACTAATATAAAGACAATTTATGTCTTTGTAGAGCAGCTGGCTATTCTTCTGATTTGTCTCTATTCATGATGTTAGCATTAATAATCATTTTAAATATTTAATAATCGATGTACAGCTGAGGTGTTCAAATGCAGATGAATGACCTGACTGGGTGCAAATAAAAAATCAATGTTTGCTAGGTTTATGGCCTATAATTTGCTTCTCATCCTAGAAAAAGGAAAAGTGAGACTTGTAGAAGTGACAGTGAAGGTGGACTGGGTGGCAAACAGAAGCTCAACACCTGAAATAAGAGACTTACATGATCATTATGTCCTGACTCCACCTAATGAAATGAGGAACGTTCAATGTCCTCGATGAAACCATGACTATGCTCCATCTTGCACCAAATCCAGATGAAGACAGATGACTGCCACTCCACCACACTACGGTGGAGCTGAAACATTTAGGTTCACAAGCGCTCCGACGCCAGGGTTTTTGCTCCTTTCCCAAATTTTAATGTTCTGGAACTACAGTAATAGATTCATACTCAGTACATGTGTCCAACCCCTGAGGAGTTTTTGTAATTTGGGTTTCCTTATGCCAAAAAAAAAAGTGCTAAACCATCCCAGTCTCTGCTCATTAATCACAGTGAGAGCATGTTCTGGGGTCGATTAATCCGGTCCCTTCCAAAAAAAAGGAATTTACATGTTCTCTCTTAGATTAATGTACAATAGCTGGATGTTATTCCTTATATTGCTGGCTCGGTGAAAGCTCATAAATCTAACAAAATAAGCATATACTGTATAAGAAAATTATGGTTTTATTCTTTTTTTTAGTGGTTTTTCAATTCAAGTGCCTCAATATAAATGTAAGAGTCTACAGGAAAACTACTCCCAGGTGGTAATGGAGCTGCAGAGACATGTGCTGCACTCACCCTGAACCCGGCGGAGGAGTCAGCCGGTGTGGGAGTGACCGCCGCCGGGGACTCGCTCACCATAACGGGGGTCCTCTGACTGGACGGTGGCTTGGACATGCGGGATTCTAACCTGCAATGGGAGGAGGCAAAGTTGATATTTGGTAAATGACACAATCTCTCGTTCATTCCTATGAGGAGAATTCCTCATACAAGTACAATAACGTCATCGTGGATTCCCTCATGAGTTCCCTCATGAGTTCCCTCGGCAAACATACTGGCATAAAATCAATCCGTCATAATCAATTCGACAAAATGTTGACAACCAGCAACAGCTTCACATTATATTGGTGACGTCAATGAGTGTGTGTGTATGAATATGTGTTTTTAAATCACTTCTGAAAATATATTTTTATCATAAGATATTTTAAAATATTTTATTGCCTAATGTTTTATTTTATTTCAGTACATATTATACATTTTATTTAAGGCCTGCTCCTTTTGACATTAATGTAAAAATATATATATATTTGGTTTTAATTGTGTCACACCTCTTTCATTATATCCTTTGTTTTGATCTGTTGTGAAGCACTTTAAGTAAATGAAGTTGTTAATATTATTATCATTATTATTATTATTATTATGCCCATTTTTACTTATAATTTTGACACCATTCACATGGTCCAGGTGTGTTTTCTGCCTCCTAGCCTTGATTATGTGTAAAGACAAACCTCTGCAGTGCATGTGGTGCTCACAGCAGTAAGCAGTAGGGGAGGAGGGCAGTGTGAGACACTACACACAGACACAACAGGATGCAGGATGGCCTTTGTCCCTGAAAACTGTTGTCAAGATACACATACTATAAGCGAAGTGTATTCACGATACAGTGAGGAAATTAACTGAAAAATAATGTTTTACTCTACTGTACGGCCCCCGGCTGATAAAACGTGATGCAACCAACCGTGTGGTAGCAGCAGTCCATGCATAGCGTTCTACAGGCCTTACACTGATGTATGATTTTCAGAGGTTCCACTTAATGACCAGTGGTAGATAATGGTCAGGAAGACTGATGACGTTGTACAGTATTTATCCGAGCCAAACAGCCGTGCTCTTCCTGACCGCGAGGTCTTGCTTACAACAGGAAACTGAACTCCCACTACGCCAGCGCTGCCACTAAAGCAGGCCCCAACTCTGCTGCGGAGGGGAAGAGATAGGGATGTGTGCTAGAGACGAAGGCTATAAGGCTAGAAAGAGTGATCACGTCAGGAACAAAGCATCGCTGCAGTCGGCGTCAGCTGCTGGAACCCACTCAACATTTTTGCAGCATTGACATTTGGCGGCACCAAGGGTTCTCTGCTGCTGTATGTGACACTTCCACAGTGTTTACCACCACTGTCACCTGAACGGCTCCACCCGGAGATTTGTTAGGGGATGTGGAGAGGATATTTCACATCGCGTAGGGGATGAAAGGGACCAAGGGCAGAAGAGAGAGAGAGGGAGAGAGAGACAAAGAGAGAGAGTCGTAGAATTTTATATATTATTAACTGTATAATTCTGACCTTCCCAGCAGACTGTCCTGTTTGATAAGTATCACACCACTCATAATTTGTTGTTGTACTTCCTTCCCCCAGACAGTACCTAGTTCCTTGGGACATTCATCATAATACCTTTGCTTACTGGACCCCTGCTGTTTCCTCCACCTTTCTCCTTGAGAGACACTTTCAATATATTTTGTTTAGCGTAGGGTTTCCCCCTGACCACACCTGGCTCCCTGGGACCCTCATTATAATGCCTTTGTTTAATCAACTGCTTACCTGAAACCAAGAAAACAAATCCCCATAATCCTGTTTGTTTTGTCATGTACTCAAGACAACACAGATGGCAGAGCAGTGGTCTTGCGAACTTGTATGATCATTACTTTTCCCAGTGGGCCCAAATTTCTTCATTAAGGATTACATTTTTCACTTGAGAGAGAGAGAGAGAGAGAGAGAGAGAGAGAGATTTGGCCACCTAGAAACTCAGATAGACACAGTCCCACCCAACATCAAGCACTACAAATTACATTAACCTGTGGTGCTTTCCTTATAACCCACTCCCTTCTCTTCCTCCTCCTTCGGTAATGGGGGGAAAAGTATCTTTGACACACTTAATCCTGGGGAGAATCAACGGTTATTGATCAAAGCGTTGGAATCGATAGCCAAGTCTAAGCCTTCACGGCAAAGTGCGCCGCACATGCCGATAGTTTGACTGCAGGAGGAGTTCCTGAAACGGCTCAGCCTTCTCTGTGCTCAGTACAAAACCCTCCACTGTGCAACACAAATGGGTCATACACACTTTGGAGTGGGTCCCTGTGATTGGAGGAACCTATTTACCGGTTCAGATCTAGCACTTGGCACGAGAAAACCACATCGAGCGAGCTGTGGGTTGGACTGAGGTCTGGCCTGGCGCACATTCCTTCCCGTGGCTGGACCACAGCTGCCATGCCCATCACCTTTTAACTTGATTATGACGCTGATACTGAACTGACTAACGGCCACAAGCACAAAGAGGTGATAAAAGGTGTCCTAGAGATAAATATAGTAACCTAAATTAGTTGATACTTAACAGTTTAGAGATCACAGCACTATATCTCGTCTGCCGCTCTGACAGTTTAACCCATCTGAGCCGTTGAAATGAGAAATACCAGCAGGATTTCTAGCACTCTGATCTAAACGCTTGCAGTTCTGCAAGGGGTCTCCACAAGGTTTGATTGCAATAAAGCTGCCTGGTTATCTGTGTTTTGCTTACATGCACAAGTGTACCCACATGGGGACGTGCATGCTTTGCATCTTTAAAGTAAGCTTGTAACAAAAAGATGGTATGGATATGGATATACAGTATTATCTTAAATTCCTTCAGCCCACGTTATTCAGCTGTTACACAGTGCTGAGCAATAGTTCACTGTAGTATGTAACTGAAGGGGACCATGCAGATATAGTAGAACTGTCAAATGATCTACAGGGTAGGACACTGACACAGTGAAATGAATTACATATGAATTACATGATTGTTCCCACATTGGAGAAATTCCTAGAAGAAACTATACTGTAGACAACTCAAGGATGTCTATAGCAAACAGGGGAAGACATCAGGGAAGACATCACTGGTAAACTGGGACAAAATAAGATAATGGATCAAGATAGGGCTTAGATTTACTTCATGCTACATAAAGCAATATTTATGCTCATGAAATTGCATCAGAAGACTCCCTATTATGTGAAGAACTGCTAAATGCTGCCCTGAGAATCCTCTCCTCAATCGACCGCTACTGTATTTTTTTTGACGGTCCATCGGAGTGACAGAGATTCGATTGGGATCACTCTGTGTTTCCCAATTGATTCATTCTCAGCGACCCAGGGATTTTTACAACTTCTTGACCACCGTAGGTAGGCGGAAAATCAAAAGTCTGAGGTTCTTTTTACACCAAAGTCATTTCCTTGAATTTTGCTGAATACAGCGCAAAGTAAATCATGTTTTAGTGGGAAGGGCATGAGTCTGATTCTTTAATTAGAATGGCACTCTTACAGAGATTAGGTGTGTTATCACAAATTAACAGAATTATTATGTTACCGTTGGAAATATGAGGGTTATGACCTCTTTACTTTTGAACCGCTGACAGTTTACAAATCCACGGCTCAACAGTACCAAATATGAGATTGCACAGGGTTGGAAGGAATGTGGAGGTCAAATATTTGCCTCCACACCAGTATCCACATGTACCCTAAAATGGCATTAAGCACCACATAATGACCGTCTCACACCGGCTGGATTAGATAGGATCCCACACCTGTTACTTTAGTCCATTATGCGATAAGCCCTGTCAAAACAGCGCAGGACCAGCTACACACAATGACGCAGCCAATGGAAAACAGAGAGATTTTTAGGAACGTACTCTCATGCAGCTGGGATAAAACCACATTCGACATCAAAAGTTGAGCGGTTTCCTTCAACATTCAACCTCAGGACTTTGACGACACTCTAAAGAAAAGAAAGCTAGACCGGGATAAACTAACGGCATTACTAAAACGTATTATTATCATTCCTGCCAGTCACATATGACACCGTAGCGACATGCATTACTCCAGGCGAGCGACGGACCCATAGAGAAGTCACATGTGGCTCGTAAACGCCCCATAACCATCAATTCTACCCAGCGAATGACTGAAAGGGAAAAGGCAGTCATTCATGAATATCAGGCCTGGACATGAATGAATCAATTCCCATCCTTTATTATTATGGCGACAACCACAGTTGAATTTACCCCATGAACAGATAGTTCAGGACTTTCCCCTCTGATCTGTCTCGCTCTGATGAGCGGGCTATTTTCGACTCTGTTTGCAGTCCCTCTTCATGACCTTCATCTAACCTCCCGCTATACACTAAGAGACCGCGGTATACACTCCCTTCCCGCCAGCGCAGAGCAGATGCACACAACTCACCTGTCCTGCAGTGTGTATTCTGTGTTTTCAGGGGATATCTGTCCGGTTACAGGGTGTCGGAATGATGTAGTCCTCTGGTTGTGGCTGCAGGATAGAAACACAGAGGAGAGGAAAAGGGACCGAAGGGGGAAAACGGCACAAGGAGAGGAAAATAAAATTAGTACCAAATCATTAATCAGCGCTTCCCTCGCCCTAAGCGCACAGCGTCTCTCAATGCCACAACTTTCCTTCACCATGACGCTGCTGCTGCCAACTGTAGAATGTGTCCAAAGCCTGGTCATGACCCGGGGCTTATATTATTATACACAAAGTGTAAAGCTCAGCATTCTGCCTCAGTCTGCTCACCAGGGTTTATCGATTTCAATTTCATGGGGTCGTTCATCGCTTTAACTAGGGCATTTACAGCGTGTCACTGTCACAGAGAGAAGAAAAGAAGGCGACAGGTGTCTTAACATTGGTTTTAATAAAAGTGAAAATGATGGCGCTACAGAGTTTTCTATAAATTACTGAACCAAGTTGGATTTTCCTATAAACACACTGGGCCTGATTCACAAAGATAACATACGCATCAATTGCACCCGCTTCACAAAAGAAATTGCAATAACGATGTGGCAGCGCAAACACAGCCATAAAGTTTTGCTGCAGAGTGCAATTTGCGCTTGTTTTGCATCTGATCGCAATTATCCATGTGGCAAAGTAAATAATCTGTGCATCCATGCATCAGCGGGGGCCTGAAGAACATGACTTTTATGACAAATTATGAAAAAAATAAATATATAGATAAATGTATATATATATATCTATATGTATAGAGATAAATATAGAAAGTGTTAATGTTGAAATTCAAATTCAAATTATCTCAGGACTAAGGCCTACTATTTGTAAAGGCATGTGTAAGACGTTTGAAGGACCTGCAGACACCCTGTAGATTTATACAGTATGTGACAATTTCTGACATTTATATGCTCTCAGACGGAAATCAATCTGTGTCGGACGGATGTCTAGTGTAAAAGTATTAATCTCACAGAGGAATCGTCCTGCATTGGGTGCTGCTCTGTCTTCGCTAGTACCCACCAGCAGCGCAGAGCTCTCTGGGGCTCTCTGCTGAGGCGGAGCTTTCCAGGAAATGACTCCATTGATCTGAGTGGGTGTGCGACAGATGCCATATGAAGACCCTGCGCCCCTCGAGCCGCCGGAAAAAACCTGAGGGAAGCGGCGCGTACCCTGTACTACACTGCAATGGCACTCCACGGCATCCACGACCTGCATTACGTTCCGGTGAAGTAGTTGAAGAATCAAGAAGCCAACCCCCCACCACCCCAAAAGAAATGCACAGGAAGTACTGTACACTCTTTGCAAAGGTACCGCACTATAAATACTGCATTGCACTTTCTATCAGGCCACAGTACTGCAGAATTCACAGAAAATATGCTGTTTAAAAAGACATTATACACACACACACACACACACACACATCACACATATACACACACACACATACGCACACACACATAAAAGGCTTTTAAATACATGTCAGTTCTAACAAGATTGAATAAACATCAGTAAGAGGTAAATCCTCCGAAGGGCAGCTTAAAGGCTCCAGTTTGAGGAGGTGCTGGTGCTTTATCGCCCCAGCGTGAGAGGAGCAGGCATGTTGGGAAGGAGCGCATTCATGGCCTGACATTTCTCAAAAGTTCATTGGCTGTAATAGGAATCGTCACGGGTGGTTCTATACACACAATATGACACGAGACATAAACCAAAAACACGCCTACAGACACACATGTCCAGTACATCCCAATATCAACACACACACACACACACACACACGTTGGCCTGGTCTGGGCTTTGTTCCCAGTAACGGTGTATAATTTGCCAAGCTGCGTCGGGCCCGTACCGCGCCGCAACAGCATCCCCTGTTAATTAGGAATCTGCATTCTTTGAGGCTTTTGTTTTAGCCGCATTACTTCTGAACTATTTGTCATTTGGAATTCACAGCATCCCCAACAAATGCAGAATGCGGCACAGAAGCATTGTTTGTTAGCACAGAGAGACGGCCAGGACCTGTAGGGATCGTGGACTTTATGGTGCAGAGGAGCGCTCACTTTATCTCCAGTTCACTGCAGAGGGCAGGAAACGCTGTGTTGACACTATCAGGTGTACGGTATCACTAGGATTTTTAAGACCTTATCAAATATTTATGAAAGACAAAAGTAAAATGCGGCACGACGACTGTAACTCCTTATTTGGAAATCAATCCACTGAAGGGACATTTGAGGAAAAAGGTTCATATCGCACTTGCATTTGCATCAGAGTGAGTTATCGATTTTTTTCTCCACCTTCAAAATGTCCGGATCAAATCTGCATCCAGTCATTAAGCAGAAGAACCACCGCAGCAAACAACCTGTGTACTAGGGAGCAGTGTTTTCTAATTTTATTGAGTTATTTGTGGAGTTTTTTTTTGCAAATACACATTCAAAATGAACACATACAGCAAAAAAATGAATGGCATGTTACTATGATTTGTTTCCTTTTGGACGACCATACTCCAAGTATGACATTTGCTGCTAAAACACAAGAAAATGTGGGTTTGAAATGACACAAAATGGACAAATAGACCAAAAAGACCAATGCACAGCAAGGTCTATATAACACATCATGGGAGGTTTCCCCACATTTTTCACACGGCAGCATAACCACCAACATGTTATGGAGGTTTTCCGCTGGGTAACAGGTACCGCCTTTGCTTTCACGCCACAGAGAAGTACAACACCATCCTGGAGGTCAAGTCATGTTTTTAACACGTTGTGATAAGGAAAAGGCAAGAGTGGGCGGTGGAGTTCCTCGAGAGTATTTTTCAATGTAGCCGTGTTTACATAGCGTAGTCACTGCAGTGTAAACACTTTTCATCATATACGAGAGAAGAAGGCATTCCCCGAAGAGACCGAATCATGTTTACGCATGGACAAGGTGAATAAAAGAGGACTCCTCGAAAGAAATTGCTGAAATTCGAAATCAAGGTGAAATATGACGCACGGCGAAAAAGTGCTATTTCTCGATTTTTCTGCTTGGCACTTTTCAGAAGCAATAGAAGAGTCAAGAACTGAGAATGTCGACATAGATTTTGCTCAAATATGAGACATGTCTTCTCTCTGTCTCTTTGGATACTGCCTAGGAAGCCATGAGTCAGCTCTGACATGACACACTGATATCCACCGCGAACCCCCGGGCTCAAGACAATTCCTACTCAAATAGTAGAGCAAATTATTCACAGAAAGTGCACAAACAGAGACAGAAGATGGGGTTGAAGTCTGAACCCCGATGGCCATCGTACACACCAAACACGCTCCACCATACCTCCAAAAACACTTTCTCACACAAAAACAAACAAAAATAAAAACCCACAAAGCTTACTTTCCCGAAACGATTCGCAGCAGATGTCTCTTCTCTAGGGAACGGTTTCCCTTCCACTTCCTCCTTCCCTAAGTGAGGTCAGTCTTCTCTCCCGGCGGGTGAGGATTAATCATTTACTTGCCGGCGGTTCAGCCCCTGCGCGCGCTGCGGGTCGTGGACGGAGACGCTCTCGGTTGTACCATATAGCCCGGGCGGGTTCGAGGGGGTTTTAGGAAACAGACTCAGATCTCCGCATTGAGCGAAGCAAAGTGCGGGCGGAGGGATGAAAGCGTGGATGCG
>OMKR01002784.1:10661-26205 GCA_900302355.1 Cyttopsis rosea
GCACCATGCAGCACACATAGTCACACTGAGGTCACCAGTGACTCAGTCTCTCATCCCAAATTCAAACACGACCACTGAGTCAACCTGGTTTCTATCCAGAACCAGCCTGTACATGGATGGATGGATAGATAGATGGATATCAAACTTTGACATGACCTAAGCACAAGTAAAGACATACAGTGGAAGAATGGAAATAATAAGAGTAAAAACTGTAAAACCCAAAACATTTTTAGTATTTAAACCATTTGCGTAATTACTAACAAACTCCAAGATGTAATTTTCCCAAGCAATCTTTACTTTGCTCTGTGTTTTGCTAAAAGCCTATGCTTTTAAGGAAATCTCCATAAATTCTTGACATCAATGCCTTTTTTCTGACATTAATGCACAATCATTGATGTGTGAGTGCAATGATTATAAATAATAAGAATAATTTCAAATGAAAGATGCTGCCTGTAGTCTAGCCAAAAAGCTTGTTAAATCATCTAGAAATAAATCATTTTGAAAACATCAGTACCAAATAAGTATGCAATAAACATTTTCTAAATAAACACGTTTTAATAGCCGCAGACATTTACTGAGCAACTGTTCCAGTTCTATGCCTCTATTGGTGAGACCTTTTCCCACAATTCTTTTCGGGTTTATTTGGCAGTTTTTAAGGCTCTTTCAACCATTTAAGGCTTTAATTAATCAAGAATTTCTTTATATATCATTCATATATGATTATGCACTATTTTATGACAGCCATGCATTTGATATGCTGAGTTGCCTTTTATTCTATAGATAAAGTTCTGGTTGTCACAAATACATATTCCTGTATTTTAGAAAGTTGGGATCAATATGATGTTCTCTTAACTTCTATGAAATAGTGGAACTTTGATATATTTCCCAAGGTGACAATAAAATATCAAAACTTCAATACTAATTCATACCAGTTTGCAAAGTCTTATTGTTTTGTTATCCAAGGAGTAAGTGTGCACCTCTATCTTTGATGTTGATCCCGGGGGAATTCAGGACGTGTTACTAATGAGTTGAAGTCTCTCTTCTCGAATGCTGGAGATATCTTTATTTTTAACACTCTTCATATTGGCCATCAGATTACCTTGGCTCACATGGCTAAAGTGTATGAATAGGGGGGCCATATTTAACTCATTATGGCCACAGCCGACTCCTTTTGAAAGCAGGGATGATAACAGAGGCAACAATAACACAGCAGCGCCCCAAAATAAAGCTCCTGAGCCCAGAATAGTCCCCAGCCCTGGCCGCTCAGCTGCACAGGACAGGTGCCTCGCCAGCCTGCTACACTGATTACACACACACACACACACACACACACACACACACACACACATATCCAAGTCCACACACACTGCCGCAACACTCTATTATTGGCATACATGCAACACACACACGCATACACACACACACACACACACACACACCTCTACCATCAGTTTGGACATTAGCCACCCGGCTCCCCACCATTGCCACTGGTCCCAACAGCAATAAACTAGAATGAACGCAGCTCACCAGGCGGAAATGTCAAACAGAAAAACAGAACAAGAAAACAAAACAAAACAAAACAAAAAGAATATTCAGTGTTTTTTTTCAAAGTCAAAGTCAAAGTCAAAGTTTGCTTTATTGTCGGTTCTGCTACATGTGTACACACATACAGAGAACTGAAATTGCATTTCTCTCTAAACCCTAGAAAAATATAGCTAGAAGAAATATACAGGCTAAAATTATACAAGACTAACAATATACAGGCTAAAGAATATTCTAATCTAAAAATATACAGGCTACAAAAATAAGTTAAAAATAGTCAGAAGAATATATAAACAGACAAAACAAAACAAAAGAATCTGCAACTGTCTGAACTGTCTTTTGGTGTTCCTCCAGCATGCTGCAGCTGAAAACCTCCATATGTTTTTCAGCACGAGGACACCATCCGGATGTCTTCTTCCCACTTTGCTTGCTATGGATTTGATTATATTGTTCAAAGCTTTGACTTTTAACGTGTTTGTTTCAGAGCTTTAACATGATTTCAAAGTAACAGCGTACTGTAATTGTAGTAATATGTGATATTCCTCTCCAGGTTAAATGTGTGCTGGTGCTGCACCTCATCAGCGCCGCCTTCGCCACAGCCGCTCTGGGCCTGATGTCCAAGCACCTGCCGTACCGCCAGGACTCCTACCACTGCGAGCACTGCCGCAAGCTGGAGCTCCACGCTGTGGTAACATCCGCAATGAAGGGAATGAGGGGCGGGGGTCTCGATTTTTAAAGAGGAAATCCGTAAGAAAGTGTTTGTGTGTGTGTGTGTGATTCCACCGCATGTCTCAGAATTCCATTCGAAACTGCAGCAGTTTAGAATTTCAACATGCGTGGTTAATCTACCAGTCCAATAGATAGTTTGCCACACCTGCGTCGCTTTGCAGATTCTTGTCTTGTTTCGAAGATTCTCAAAGGAGTCCTTCTGCCAGGTGAGATGGACCCCCTCACCAACAATGGAAACAGCGTATAAAGGAGCGCATGCATAACGCAAATACATTGATCGGATTGCAGACCTCAGGTGTCGCTGCTGAACAACCCGGGTTGTAAGGCAACGGGATCACAGGCGCAGGCAAATACGGCAGATCTTTTAAAATATTAGCTTCCAAGCATTTTTCAACAGTTCGATTTATTCACGCAATTCTGTGCGACCTCCAGTAAATTAAACAAAAAGATAACCTAGTCTGAAAAAGTTTTGAATGTGTTTCAATATGGTATTTCTAACATCCCTGTTTCAAATAATGATAAATCAGTGTACATTCATGTGGCATGTGTTCTGTCGCTCCGTTGCTTTGGTGACTGTGGTCAAAGATATAGAGTTGAAGTCTTGATGTTTCTTTCTTAATTCTTCATACTCTTCAATTCTTGCCTCCGAGGCTCTATTTGAGCGATAGTCTGAAGTCTCATCAGTGCATACTACCTTCTTCAGAAGTAAAAAAAAACAAAAAAAACATTTTTTGTTCTATTTTCTGATCAAAATGCTAAATGTGCCCGGTGCAGGAATGAAACAATGTTTCCACAGAGCAGGAAATCCAAAGCTTTCCTCGGATCATTATTACATTATTCTGGTTCTTCAAAATGCACCGTTAAATAAATATTCAAACTAAGCTTACAATGCATACGGTGTGAATGCTGAAGAATTTAAAATTCAATGATCGGGTTATATGCCGCAACATATATTTTTAGCATTTTTACATAGCTCCTGTTCATATAAGTAATTATGGGATATCAATTCTGCATTTTCCCTGTGTGTTTGTGGTGTTTGTAGTGTCACATGCATATTTTTATTTGGAATCGGTAATAAAAAGTGTTTCAGAATTCTATTTCAGGGCGCCTGATAACAATTGCAAACACTAGATTTTACTGTCATAAGCACATACTGTAGCGTGTATCATTGATGAGACATGTAAAAAAAAAAAAAAAAAGTTAATATGTTATCTCAACTAAAAGTGTTTTTTTAAATCTCTATGGTAGATCTTTGACCACAGATCCACACGCATAGTCGTTCTTGGACAAAACGATTAAAAATGGATAAATAAAATGATGAACTTTGGGAGCTATGTCAAAATGCACTAACATCAAAATCTCTGGCCTAATGTAATGGCCCTATTTCTCAATTTTAATGGCATTAAAACACATGGAAAGCAAGCATGTCACGTTGGAGAAAGAATTGAGCTGAACAGTTAAAGAATCTTGACTTATGAGCGGCGTTCATGTACATGAAAAGTCACGACTTTGGCTTGATTTTGGCTTGTTTGTCTTTTTGTCCATTGTCTGTGGCAGCAACATTGTTTCAGGAAATGCACTGGGCTGATCGAGCAAAAATGTAAAGTAAGTGACTGATCTCTGTTACCAGGCAATATTTTGGTCAGAGCAATCATTAGGTTGTCTGAAATAACTGAAATAACTTTTAACTAATGGGATGTGCTTAGTTGTAAAACAAAACAAAAAATCATCCAATTTATTAAGGCTTATGGCTGTACTATTTTTAAGGCATTTTATGTTCTGCAGAAGGAAAAAATTAATGAAAAACATGTGTAGATGAAGTTATGTTCCATTATTACATCAGTTGATACCCATATTAGGGAGGCAGCGATATTGATACTGGGTTACAATACTTATTTCGGTCCAGTACCAGGATGAAACACAGTACGGTGCCAGATAATAACTTCAATCCAAAATCTGACGCTAAAGGTACGGTCACACCGCCGGCGCACATGCGCTGCAAAGCAACAGGCTGCAATGCAACAGGCTGCAATGCAACAGGCTGCAATGCATTTCAAACGGAGCTCGGCTTCATCCGGCTGCAGGGGGCGGAGCCACGTCCGGCGACGAAATCACAGCGACAAGGAAAGTTGAGCAGATTTCAACTTTATGCAAATGAGGAGCGCCAGGCGCCGGGCGACAGCCGATAGGAGGGAAGATACGCTCTCAATGGCGCTGGTCGTTGGAAGATGGACGCCCGGATCGCTGCATCATTGTTCATGATTCGGCTGTTTTTTTAAATAGAAAAACGCCTATTAAACTATCAATAAAATAATGTTTCTCCAACAATGACAATTCTTTATTTTAAGGGACGGGTGGCAAGATTATTTACATTATTTTTTTAAAGGTAATTTATTTTGTTAAGTTTTTTTTAATCTTTTCTTCTAAGTACACACGGCGCCGTCTATCTACATAATGTATATTAAATATGGGAAGGGAGAGAGGTTTGAGATGTTTGGCGCGCCCACAGCAGCCGGGGGCGCAGAGACGACGAGCCGCTTGGCTTTGCGCTGCAGCCCCGTCGCCGGCGGTGTGACCCTCGCATAAGAAACGGCAGAAATGAAAGAAAAAATGAGATTATTTAAAAAGTACCAGGTCGAGTGGTACTACATTATACTATGTCTGAGAAGCCGTCGTTTTCACTCACAAACTCAAACTAAAGTACGCTGCACAATAATATGCACATGTAGTATGTAGTACATAGTACATAGTATGCCATTTTGGATGCAGGGTAATTCCATACTATTCAGGAAAAGTAATGGATCAGATTGATTTGATGTCTCTTGTTTTGCTCGATATTTAGTTTTCAACTGTATCAACCATTTCAACGTGTTATCGGTGACTCTCTAATCCATATTATCTTTTCTTTTTTCTTTCTAGCAACATTACAATAATAAGACTATATTTCATTGTCTGTTAACAGTAGCCAATCATTCATTCATTAATTCCTGCCCCTCGCTGTGACCCGCTCCCGCCAGCTGCTGATCGACGGGATCCTGGGAACCCTGGTGATCTTCCTGGTGCTGGAGCTGCTGATCTGCATCACCGCCATGCTGTTTGGACTCAGTGTCCTGGCGGCCGGAGGAACCCAGGTGAGCCCACGTCACCGCCACCGTAACTTTGTCCCGGCAGTGTTGCAAATTGATTTTAAGAAAGAAATCGGATTGCCATTTTTGGGGAAATGTGGGTGTGACGAAATTTGAGAAATACACCTTCCAGAATTATAAAAAGCGGAACTATTTAAGCAACTCAGTAAATTTTGTCTCAATTAATGTTTATGCATGGTTTTGTTTCTGCTCACATTTCATAAATGTCAATACTCGGTGAGCTGATGTTGGTCTGTCTTGCAGTCTTCCAGCCCGCGGCCATCTTACCCCCAGTCCCGGCACCCGGAGGCCCCCGCGGTGCAGGTGGTCCAGGCCGTTCCCGCTGCAGTCGCAGTGCCAATACAAGCCCCCGTGGAACAGTCCGCAGAGCCTCAGGTACCTCAGGTCTGGAGGACCGCTTGGGGGAAGTTGACCTTTAAAGCCACACAGACGTTTTGTAGAACTGCGAATGACTGTAAATGTGAACTCACTTCTGAGTTTAACTTCTGACTTTAACATCTTCTTTTGTCTGAATTTCTTTTTTTGTCCCATTGACTTCCAAGCTCAAAGACAAACTTCTGTGTAAAATATGAAATTGGTCAAAACATCCCACTCAAGTATATGAAAAAGCAACTCCATATTACAAATGAGGCCATCGATTATTGAGAAAGGGACGATTTTCATTTACTTCAATTAGTTTACTTCTCAGCAACACACCATCATTTAGAACAATAGAATAGTATACATCTTATTACCAATGAACCAATTGAACCAGTAATATCTTCTAAAAATTCTTGCCGTATGAGTAAACCTCAAGGTAGGTACAGTAAGTCTGTTTTTGGTAACTTGCATGGGACATTTCGATCTGATTCATATTTTAGGCTCATTTTGAGGCTCAAAGTGTGTTTTTGAGCCTCAGTGGAAGTGAATGGAGCCCAGAAAAAAAACGAAATCCACAGAAGTTCCTTGTAAACATGAGTGACAGTGCATTATGTTACATTACGTTTTATCGTAAGTCGCTTTAAGTACAGTATATGAACATATAAAGTGAAGCGAGCCTCAGAACATTATGTTGGGTTTCTGCCCCAAATTCCCGGCACACCGTAATGGCAGAGCCGAGAAGCCTCGAAAAAAAACAGGGACTTCAAAGCCTTCCTGACAGTCTCCCGTTTCTATTAACAAATTCCTTCGTTTCTGTCTTGTCTTCCTTCCGCAGCAGGTGACTGTGGTTGTGACCGAGCCGGAGCAGGGGGTGGAGGAAGTATCCACCCCACCCACCGAACCCCAAGTGGAGCCGATCAGCATCGGCGGAGCCGAGTCGTGAATCCGACATTCTCTCTTCGGCTCTGTGTTAAAAATGACTTTATTTTATGGGTAACGTGTCACATTGTGGGTCAATGTTGATAACACAGTAGAACCTCAGTAGAATCCCATTCATCCAAACCTAATTTATCCAAATCCCGCGGGAATGACGGACGTAATGGGAAATGGGGAAACGGGATTCTACCCTAACACGATTTTTGCCAAAGTATGACAAAGAGATTGCCAGGTTGCCTTGTTTTGGCAATTTTGGCAACCTTCTGAACCGACTAAAATAGTACATAGTGTTCTCACCTCACATACAGTGGAGTGTTATCTTGAACCCGAACCACTAGTTCTGTGTGGTGGCGTTTCACTCAGTTATATTATAAGTATATATATATATATAATTTTTTTTACAGTAAGTGTGATGCCGTGAATCAAAATCCATGGTTATGGTCTAAATTATCCTTGCAAAGTAGCATTGCTGTCCACAAAGCATATTTACACAGCTTAGTGAAGTACTAATCCTCCTTATAGCTGCTATTCTATTTTCCGTTTCTAAGTAGAAATAGTTTGAAGTTAAATGCAGAAGCAGGAGTCAAAATGAATCATATAAAGCACCATGTATCTAAAGCTTTGTCTATATCTAATCGCATGTGATTCAATGTCAAGTCTGCGGTTCTTTCCAGAGATCATGGTAACAGTCTCTAGATAGCCTCTCATGCTGCTGGCACATACATTTGCCCATAAACACACGGTTTGGTGAGTTTTGTAGCTGTGTCAAAAGTTGACGTCTCTCTTCTTTCGTTCCACAAAAGTTACTTTTTCATATTATAAGTCAGGCAACACCTGTCTATATGACTCTGCTATCTGCATTTAAAGGGTAACCCACCCTTGTATGTTCAGCTCATGGGGAGTCAACCCGAGTGATTGGCATCAGAATATTTTAAATTGATCCATTATTGAGAGAATAGCTTCAGGTTCAGCAATCGCGGTTGCCCCATTGTTAAAAAATACCGTTTACCTAGTTTTCCTTTAATGAAGGGACGACACATCGCAATATTAAATAGTGCAGTATTTTTTAAGAGTTGCCTTGATTGCATCTTTTGCACCTTGCATCCACCTTGTTATCACTCATGTTGCTATAATAACTTCTTTGCTGTCAGCAGAGGGCAGCTGCACTCCATTTTAGTGTCGGTGCTACATCTCTTTGCACTTCACAGATAAGTTGCACATAGTTTTCTGAAGATCAAAATGTCTTTCCTAAACATTCAAACACAATTAAATTTATGCATTTACTGATGAAGAAGTGTTAGTCATTATTAAAATGTATCTGCACGTATCTCAATTAGAACATGGTAATTATCCCCTGAATGTAATGGCTATTATTTTTTTCATCATCATATATCTAATCTACTATTTTGGAAGGTTTATATCAGATATTACATGTTGTTATTAGCCTCAAAATAAAAGAAAAACAAATACCAAAACATCCATCTTGTCAAATAGTCGTAATTCCCTTTTCTTAAACAAAACAAAGAGCTCAAGATTACTATTTAATGGTGTCATTTATACTGTATATTTGATACTGTATTCATATATATTCTATATTTATACTTTTAATTGTGTTTTTTAATTCATATACTTTATTAATTCACAAGGGGAAAATCTCTTTCCCCCCCTGGTTTGGGTTCGGGGTGAGTTAGCTCCCTGGGGGAGATAGGGGAGAATTTCCCTCAAGAAGAATTGGGTTTGAGGGTACCCTTACTAAGCACAAGGAATATTTAAGGAATAATTAAAGTAAAAGAAGAAATAAAATATAATTTGCAATTGACATCTGAGACATATGCAGCAATTATCTATACCTTCAAATATACATGTATGAAGTCCATGTGCATTCAGTATGTACACTGTATTACCATTATAATGATAGTGTCATTAATCAACACATATTGATGAGGATGAAAAGAATACGATAAATGTAAAATACTATATTAAATGATATTATTAGTTGTATTACGTCTCTATATTGACAAATTAAGTAATCGAATCATATTGTATTGAACATGGATTCATCAATTCCCTATAGAGCAAAGGGATTTGATGTTGCTCTGTGAGGTTATCATGGATTCTAGGTACAGGATTGGTCATAATATCAACATAAAGATGATCAGTTCATCAAAATGATGCTGAAGACCTTGTGAGACACGGATGGCATTTCTCAGTTATGGCAATAATGTTATCTGCCAGAGCAGTTGAAAAATTGTGATTGTGCAATGCTAAATTCAAGCAATTATTTTAAAAATTCTAATGACTCCAATGCAATGATTCCAATGCAAGGACTCTTTCTCATTGTGATTGTGTTCATTTGGTTTTTTCCTCTGTCGCTGCCTTGAGTTCACATGCAATGCAGAGATCAACAGACTGTTTCGAGATGCATGTAATGTAATGTAGCCACAAATTAAGTTGTTATAGATAGATCGCAGGAGCGAAATGCAAAAAGGGAAGCCCATGTGATGCATTGTGGAATGAGTGTTCGGGAATGTGCGGAACAGGGATCGAGAGCGTGCGTGTGTGTCCTTTGTCTTCATGGCTCCAAGTACATTTTTGCACCCACATTAACTGTGTATTTGGTTACACCCTGTACTGTGTACGTATCCTTTAGAGTCCTATTGTCTACGCTTCGTTCTCCCGTCTACTGTTTTTCAATGCAAAGCCAATTAATCAAACTGTTGACACTTTCAAGTAAATGCTGCTTAAGAAAACTTGGATGAAGGGCTTGAATTAGTGAGCGCTCATTGTATGCACAACTCTCAGAAGGAGTAGCTGATGCACGTTTTATCATTCTGATTAGGACAGTGATAAGAACGGTGACTATGATAGTGAATTTAATATCAAGATATGAGATCAAAAGCTGTACAATGGTACCTTTTCATGGTGTAAAGTTTAGAAGGTTTTTTTGGCCAGTACTGGAATAACTTACTGACATTTCAGTTGTAGGCATTGAGTGACTGTGAGACAGATATATACAGTATACATGCATATATATTTATATATCGTTCAAACAATATGTTAACGGATCATCCTAAAATGGATGTTTTTTCCTTTTCTGTTTTAACCAAAGCCATGGTTTGATCGCACTTTTCTGGAATTAATATTTGAGATGTATTCACTCTTATTATTTGCTGAGCTTTGAGCATTAACCCCGTTTTGATTCTTGTCCTCAAAGAGAGAACACCTAAATAAATGTAGCTTAAATCTTCCTGAAAAATACATAATGGTTCCGTGCAGATGCTTGCCACAGGAGGAGCGAAACGTGTTCTCACACTAATTTCATTCCGGGAGGAACATTTACGGATCCCCGAGCCATCCCATCCCAATTGATAATAACTTTGATTATAGCACAATCAAATTGCACTCCACGCTGAGCTCGGTAAGAATGATGGTGACTAATGGATCGCAAAACCGATAAGAGGGGAGGCTTCTCTGATTCATTCATTATAAAGTGTTTACCTTTTGTCCTTGTGTTCCAAATTGAGCCCATGTTGGTGAAAGGTTTCGGATGACGTGCGGCCCCATCCACACCTCCCTCCAAAGTGCACAGTAGGTGAGTCCTGTTATGACCTCTGATTGTAGTTGTTAATAGCAACACCAACAACAACAACAGCAAGTGCATAAAAGGAGAGAATTTTAAAGAAAATTACATTTTTCCCATAGTACTTTATTCAATATAAAAGGCGGTTAAAAATAAGTCAGTATATCCATCCATGGAGATGAAGGAGCTGGCAACTTTGCACCCTGCTCTCCAGAAATCGGACTCCGTGGGATGGTGGGCTTAGCTGTTATGTAACCACGCAAGCAATTTTTGGACCCAGTGACTTCCTTGACATGGATGGGTGGGTGGGTTACGGATCCCAAACTTGGCAAAAGACATTGTGGCTCTTTCCAAACATAAACCCGTCCGGACGTAGGAAAAAGGGTGAACGATCGGTGCTGATGCCAGGCTTGTAGTTTTGTGGGATCTGTCCTCCTATCTCTGATGGTGAGCTTCGACTTGCGACCATTGAGCTTCTTTGCTCAGTTTGTCCATGTTTTGCAAAAGCTATGATGATTTTTTAAAATATGGTTCCCCTTGACACATGAAATAATTTAGCAGTTTTTATGACCGAAACCTCTTTGGAACTGTGCTAGTTGATACGTTGAATTGAAAACTCATGTCAAAAATGGGAAGCTCAACATTGTCATACTGTCAGTGATGGTCTTTATATGTTGAAAAAAAAAGTGCCACATTGTGCATTTCATCAAGTTTTTCAGGTTTTTATTGACTCTTACACTTTTGAATCACATCTGCACAACATCCGAGACTAGGAAGTCGCGTCGCTTCCGACTGACCAATGCTTTGGATGTGCCGCGGCAATTGACAAAAGCAATTTAAAATCAAATTTGGCATTAGTGTTATTCACTAAGGCACGTGTGACAAAATGTGATTTTCCCATTTTTGAAATGGAGATTAAAGTCCTAAACGTGAGAAGCTTCAGCAGAGTGGTAAGTTTGTCAATAGTAAATCATTCAGCGAAGTTGTGCTTTGAACGGTTATAAATTATGGGAACCAACACTTTGATTAAAAAAAAAAAAAAACTAAAATAGAAAACGTATCCTTAAAAATAAAAATGTAATTGTGTCATGTTTCTCAGTGATGGAAGAGCAGAACCAGCAGTTACATATTTTTCCGTCTTCTATGTGCTTTGGTGTTGATCACCTTGGTTCCAATAGTATTTTCAAGGACCTTCCAGTCCAATATACGTTGGAACATATTGGATAATACGTTGGATAATATTCCCAAATCCTCAGAAATCCACCCCCCTTCTTATTACTATACCCGCCCCACCAACTAGCACTACAGCCCTGTTGGTAATTGTTCTTCAGTCTTCAATCCAAAAGTGGCTCAGGTGTCATATACATAATGGCATTGCCGTGAAAATGTTTCCTCAGTTAGACCTTTTGCGTGACCGCCTTCCTTCTGTCTGAGTAGAGAAATTAGTAGAAGGGCCGTGAAATTCTCTACTTAAACACCAGGTAAACAAATAAGTCCAACAGGCAAACAATAAGAATTAGTTTTCATTTATTATACAAAACATCCAAGACATTTCATTACATTTCAAAGACATTTGTACTTATTTGAAAGTCTTAAATAGATGCAGTAATAGCTGTATGACTGATGATTGCAATAGACCTCGTATAAAGTGAATTTATTTCTATAAATATAGTACTTGAAGGCAACTAGCATGATATACAATAGGAGTAATACTGTAATAAATAGTATGTATACGTATAAAGCATGGGTTATTGATCAACAGTACGATAGATGTCCTACGCCGGCTTGTTCACTGTTGGCTGATTGATCTTGTTCACTCGACTGATCATCCGCTGAGTTCACCTGTCTGCAGCGAGAAAGAAAGTCAGGGTCACCGCGATTAAAACAAGGCAATTTTTGTACAGTTAATTTGGTTGTAAATACATCTCCAACTTATGCTTTTCAGGCACAGTGCGGCTTCATTCAGACATATCTATAATCATCATGGACGCTCAAATGCGTCTTTCGAACACATTTCATAATGCAATGTTACTAAGCACTTGTTGTTCGGTATTATTTTGGAATATGCATTTCGGCGCCTGATAATGCCCTAATACAAGGCTGGAAAAGTGGGCACAAGTTGAAAAACTCTGCGCCTGTTTTTGTCAATGTACACTGTACATTGTTTCAGTGTGAACACGTGACTTAAAGCACAGAGTCTAAGCCCTACCTATTTTTATTGCCACTTGCCACAAGAATCCCATTAGTTTTATTGTCAAACAAGTATGCTCATGAAGTTGTGATTAAAATCTACTGTTCTGAGAGTGGGAGAGGCCAGAGAGACGTCCGACTGCGTTGAAGTTAAGCCAGAACACGTGCAGTGACTCACTCTCACGTTTATCAAGAACAGATTAGTGTTGAATAGTGATATCAATCAAAACCTGATGCAATTGCTTCAATTAAATCCTCCTTTAAAAAAAAAAAAAAAGTTTGCTTGACGTCTCCACAACACTACTACTTTGGCCATCAAGGCCTATTTTGAAACCTATTTTAAAGGACCAATTTTGCTTGTTATTCAAATTGATAGTTATTTGTCAAAATGATGGTATTGCAGTGTGGAGTGCCATAGAAGAACATTGAATAGCTTAAAAATGGAAAACATGCTGCAGGTGGCCTTAAAATATAGACATTTGTTTACCTGATGCCACAAGAGGAGCCCAGTACAGGGGCCTTCAGGTCAAGGATTCACAGCATAGAAGCCTGATTTGTTCTTCTTGGATGGGTCCTCCTGTCAAGATCAAAATATACTGATAAATACATCATAATAACTAATATTATCTGCACTTGCGCTACTACTGCCAACACAGCATTATATAATAATAATGGCAGCAAACTGAAAGTGACATGTGAGTAGCTATGGTTAATTGGCAATGAAATACAGCAAGAGTCATCAACTTGAGGATCTCCAACTGATCTTTGACAACATTGGAGAGACCATTCAATTATGCCGCTGTTCTCTGCTCTTGGTTAGAATTCAATATCACACTTTTATTACTATGGCTTAAATAAGCATCCCTAAATTATTAATGACCTGCATTTAAACAGCACACTTCTAGCCACTATGGCTAAGAACCAGCTCAGCGTGAGCAGTTAGTTGTCTTGCCCACACTATTTGCCAAGAGGAGTGGAAGAGACAAGCCAACAAGAGCCAGACTACTAGCTCTTGCAGCTTTGTTAAAAACAGTTATTGTTTTGAATACAATGTACTTAAAATATGGAGGAAAAACAACCGTGTGCCACAGTTGAAGTACTGGTGGAGCAAAGTGTAACTGTGTCCTACTTACAATAGCAACCGGTGCTTGCGCCGGGCTCGGCGGTGGTCTCAGCTTCACTGGCGTTTGGGGAGAGTACATGGGCAGCGGTTCCGGAGGAGCCGAACTCTTTGTAGGAAAATACGGATCCTTGTTGACATCCATGTCATCCTTCTCTGACTTCCGACAGCACCAGCGAACCAACTGAAATAATTAGACAAGGTAATTTTGGGGTATGAGAAATGCAGACATGGGTCAATACTGTATAATTCAATTCTTATTTCATTGTTCACCTGACTGGCTACTACACTTGAAGTTCAATAAATAAATAAATCCTGGTTCTTTAAAATGCTGTGCGGTTCCATGAAGAACCATCAGAGAATAAAGAATCACTTTGATTAATGGATGGCTCTTCATGTTCCTCAAATGGTTCTTTCGGATATTAAAAGGTTCTTCATTCATATTTGAGTCCTTGGATGGTAGGTGATGGTGGAAATTTGAAAAATAACTCTACACCTCCATGGTCTGGTGGTGATGGGGGGTGGGGGGGGGTGGTTCTTCTATGCCATCGCTCCAAAGAACCATCTTCATTTTCAGTTGGCAAATGTATTTTTGTCTGTGTATTCAATTGTGTTCTGTTCTGCAACATTGGAAGTGTATGTAAACTAATGAAAAATAATGTGTGAACTTGCTGGATTACTCACCATCATGATAAAGATGACGATGAGCAGCAGCAGGATAGCTGCAGCTAATACTAGCAGAGCAATACCCCATCCAGGCACCCAGTCCCCACTGTTTCCGCTGCCATCGCCACCTCCACCTCTGCTGCCACCACCCGAAGTTACTGGACCTTCTGTTGTGTGAATAATATCAGTTCCATTCTTCTTGGAACTTCGTTTTGTGGTTGAAACTAAAGTGGAATCAACAAAAGAGCTGTGTGTTGTGCTTAGAGGCTTTGGGGTTGTCGTAGTAGTTGTAGCAGGCTTTGGGGTTGTAGAAATTGTTGTAGGATCTGGGGTTGTAGTAGGCTTAGGCTTTGTAGTAGGAACTGGTGTTGTAGTAGGCTTTAGGGTTGTAGTTGGAACTGGGGTTGTAGTAGGCTTTGGGGTTGTAGTAGTTGTAGGTTTTGGGGTAGTTGTAGTAGGCTTTGGGGCTGTGGTAGTCGTAGTAGGCATTGGGGTTGTGGTAGGCTTTGGGGTTGTGGTAGTTGTGGTAGGCTTTGGGGTTGTGGTAGTGGTAGTAGGCTTTGGGGTTGGGGTAGTTGTGGTAGGCTTTGGAGTTGTGGTAGGCTTTGGGGTTGTGGTAGGCTTTGGGGTTGTGGTAGGCTTTGGGGTTGTGGTAGGCTTCGGGGTTGTGGTAGGCTTTGGGGTTGTGGTAGTGGTGGTAGGCTTTGGGGTTGTGGTAGTTGTAGTAGGCTTTGGGGTTGTGGTAGGCTTTGGGGTTGTGGTAGTTGTGGTAAGCTTTGGGGTTGTGGTAGTGGTAGTAGGCTTTGGGATTGTGGTAGTGGTAGTAGGCTTTGGGGTTGTGGTAGTTGTGGTAGGCTTTGGGGTTGTGGTAGTTGTAGTAGGCTTTGGGGTTGTGGTGGTTGTAGTAGGCTTTGGGGTTGTGGTAGGCTTCAGGGTTGTGGTAGGCTTTGGGGTTGGGGTAGTTGTGGTAGGCTTTGGGGTTGTGGTAGTTGTAGTAGGCTTTGGGGTTGTGGTAGTTGTGGTAGGCTTTGGGGTTGTGGTAGGCTTCGGGGTTGTGGTAGTTGTAGTAGGCTTTGGGGTTGTGGTAGTTGTGGTAGGCTTTGGGGTTGTGGTAGGCTTCGGGGTTGTCGTAGGCTTTGGGGTTGGGGTAGTTGTGGTAGGCTTTGGGGTTGTGGTAGGCTTTGGGGTTGTGGTAGGCTTCGGGGTTGTGGTAGGCTTTGGGGTTGGGGTAGTTGTGGTAGGCTTTGGGGTTGTGGTGGTTGTAGTAGGCTTTGG
>OMKR01002787.1:11274-29630 GCA_900302355.1 Cyttopsis rosea
CCCCAAAAAAAAGTATTAAAAAGAATTTGACAGTCTGCAATAAATACATTTAAAAATACGAAATAATATAGCAATCTACAATAAACCAATTTTTTAACTTTTTATATATATTTTTTTTTAATTTGATTGCATATTGCCTTTTTTTCCCCTCTATATGTTATTCTTCTTACCTCATTATTGCCTATTGTTTTGATGTAAACTGCGGTTACACCACAATTTCCCCCCAGTGATGAATAAAGTATCTATCTATGTAACTGGCGATGATGTTTTAGGGTTAAAGGTGCAGTGTGTAGAATTTGTGGTATTTTGCGCAACAGACTTGGAATATAATATTCATAAGTATGTATTAACTAGTGTGTAATCCCATGAAAATAAGAATCGTGTTTTCGTTACCTTAGAATGAGCCGTTTATACCTCCACGGGGGCTGGAGCCCCTTCCATGGAGGCCGCCATGTTGCGCCGCCATGTTTCTACAGTAGCCCAGAACGGACAAACCAAACCCTGGCTCTAGAGAGGGAGTTTTGCGCCCACCGTAGCTTCTCCTACACGGACGATGCCATTTTGCGCCGCCACGGACACGGAGGGGAATTCACTTGGTTGCGATCTGCAACCTCGCTAAATTCTACACACTGCACCTTTTTAATGTTTTAGTATTTCATTAGAATTTGCGTTGAACCCATTGGTTGTAGTTTATAATGTTCAATGTGGTGTTTTCCCTCCCAGTGAGTCCGAAGGAACTAGATGAGTTTGTGAAGCTGAGGGTTTCAAACGACTTTCTCTTCTCTAGGAAGAGGAATGCGTCCATGTGGGCTTGGAGGTAAGTTTAGCACGTTTAATACCACTGTCATTATGTATGTCAAGAAAGTATTGCTGGTTCAGTGTTGTTCCTAAAGTACGACTAAACCGACTGTGAATACGCTCTCTCTGACTCTTTGTTAAGCAATGTGTGGTCGTCTTGCCTCGCAGGGCCATCCTAAAACACATGAACTTGCATCACAAAATGACCCACACTCAGGCAGCCAAAAAATGGGAGAACCTCAAGAAGAAATACAAGGTGCTCCATTTACTTGAACTTTTTTTTATTACGATATAATGTCGGATTTACTGATATAATATGTCGCTCTCTCTCTCTCTCTCTCTCTCTCTCTCTCGCTCTCTCTCTCTCCCAAATGGTTTTCAGGAGCTGAAGAACCCTCCAGCAGGGGCGTTGATGTGCCCGGAGGCTTGGCGGTACTACCAGCTGCTGGATGACGCCATGGAGGGTCGGCTAGCTGGCAGCGCGCCCATCCTCCATGTCTTCCCCAGGGACGACGAAGAAGATTACCTCACCACGGCCACGGCCAAACCCAAAAAGCAACGGCTTTCCAGGATGGCGCTGTCGGGCGGCTCGGAGATTGAGGTTTCCCTGAACAGTGAAGACGTGCTGGACCAAGAAGAAATGGAGCAGAGGGGAAGCAGGGAGGTGGAGTTCGCCATGCAAGACGTGGAGAATGACAGAGCCTCGCTGGAGAGCGAGCGGGCTGCCATGGAGCGCGAGAGGCAGCTCGTGGAGAAGGAGAGGCTGGTGCTGCAGCGGGAGAAGGCCGCGGTGGAGAGGCAGGCGGCCGCGCTGGAGCGGGACCGGGCCTCCCTGGAGCGAGAGAGGGCCGCCATAGAACGGGAGAAGGTGGTGATGGAGAGGGAGAAGGCGTTGCTGGAGAAGGACAGAGCGGACGTCACCAGGGACCGCCTGGCACTGGACATGCACCAAGCCAGGCTGGAGAGGGCCGCCGCAGACGGAGAAAGGACAGAGAACGGCACGGCGAAAAGCGAAGTATACGGCAACACCAAGGACCCTGAGGCCGTGAACCGGATGGAGCGTTTCCTCAATGCATTTGAAAAGCTTGTCGAAAGTTTTTGACAGAAATGAGGAAGGGAGCGCTATCGTTTGTGGCTGCCAATGCACTGTCAGACAACTTGCAGAGAAATGATTGGGTTTAAAAACATTTATGACCATGTGCCTTTTTAAGCAAATTTCATTATAGCTATAGTCCAACTGTCTGAGCAGGTCAAAACTGGAAAGGCCACTCTCCATATTTAGTCCAAGTTGTTGTTGAAGTGTACACTGTTGGGCCTCTCACATTATATTAAGTCGTCCCTTGAACCGTCTGAGCCGATAAGTCGTCAATGAAAACGTTAAGCCACCCCAGGTGTGGAGAGGTCATCAAAACAACTTTATTCAAATGTGGTTATTCCATACAGAGCACACAATAGCGAGCTATTATTGTTTTTCATTACCCCATTCACAATCAACAACCCCCCCAACGCCCACTCAATCCAACAATAGTAGACTCTACATTAGAGTGTTATTTATAGGCTATTGTGCATGGTTAAAACATTTTGAAATGAAATATACCAAATATTGCAATTCGTGTAAAAAAGTGTTTTTTTTTTTCAGAATATATATTTTTATATTACAGTACAGACTTTACAACAAATGATTGTGTTTAAATGCTTATTTTATTGCATTAAAATACTCAATTTACCTTTCATTAAGCTCCAGCTTCAATACGGTTATGCTAGATAATGAACATGTATCTCAAAAGTGTTAGATTTGTCATTAATATTAATATTAGAATTTCTTTACAAAACAAACATATTTAAACATTTCTGGATGTCGTTTCCAGTCTTGGAACATACACAAAACCGAAACATGCTGGCTGTCTGGAGGGTTTCATTAATAAGACTGATTGTTTTTCTGAATGTCTATTGTCTATTGTTTGCTCTTCTCAATCTTGCAGAAAAATGCAGAACAGTTTGGCTTCTGCGAAGAGTTTGTGTGTGTCCTAAACAACAATGAAAGATGACAGTGTGTGTGTTGATCCGAAGGTGTGTGTCCGGCTGTTGATCCGGCTGACAGTGTATGTCTAGTGTGTTATTTTTTAAATACAGATCACGCATGTACAGTTGCACTAAGCTGTACTTTGCACATGTGTCAGGAGGTTTGTGGTAACCATCTGTGTTTGACCGTATCGCTAATCTGTAAGTTAATAATTAGGCTTGTGTGTGGTCTAGTATGTGCAAAGAGCCGGGTGTGTGTTTGATGTGTTTGATAATGTGCAACAGGTTGTGTATATAGCATCTGTGTGTTTAGTTGAGATCCCCGATGGGTATGCGGGGCAGGCAGATGTAAGCCTGTGGGGTCCGGCTGAGGTTGATGGGGTTGCCGTCCAAACGGATGTCCTCCAGCGCATTTCTGATGTAGTTGAAATCTCTCAGGTTGCAGAACGTGTCCTCGTGCATCATTTGGATGTTGTTTCGCTAGATGAGAAGAAACGGAAGAATATATGAGAAGACGGCTTCTAGTTGCCGAGGTAGACAAAGAATCTGATGGTTAGGTTTCCCAGAGCAGAGGCTCTCAGGCTTTTAACCTGTTGAGACGCTCCACTCATGGAGTGGCTTTTGACTGCACCACTGTGGCTTTCCCATTGGTGTCTGTGACCTTCTGCTTTTCAAATATATGTCAGGGATCCCTACAATCGATCCTGATTCTTAAGGTTAATAATGATAATATTAGCTGCTACAGTAGGCCTACATTTGTGACCACTAATGAGCGCTGGCCAGAAACGAGGTACCTGTAGATGCAGAGATCGCAGGTTGTCTGGTAGAGGCACAGGAATATAATCAAGGTGGTTGTCTGTTAGGTACAAGTACAGGAGGCCAGCCATGTCCTGGATACAAACAAGAAAACATCAAGGAATAATTGTCATCCACATTATATAGCAAATGTAACAAGGTTGTAAAATACGTAATTTACCAACATTTCAATATTGATTGCCGCTTAAGGCCTTCACACAACTGGCCATCATTTACATTTATTATGTCAGATTGTGCAATGGGAAAATCTTTGTTATCAGCCTTAGTCAGACGTAGCCAGTCCGCTGTCATTGTGATGAGTTGAAAGACAAGGCTGCTTCCTACATGGTAAGCTGACTATGCCGTATATGATGCTGAACCAAGGCATCCTGGGACATTTTAAAATGGTGTTGGGGAAACTGGCACACTAGCATGTTGTTGTTTCATACCACACTCCTATTGGTAATTCACCAGCATAGCGGCATTGTAGCACCAGCCAAACTTTCTGAAACTGAACTGTCCACGACTCAACACAATCGCACATTGTGTGGAGAACTTTTTACAAGTCTTTCTCCTGGCATCATGGACCAAAGGAAGTCCTTGCAATCATTGACGGCGGCTAAACAACTGCAATGTATTGTAGTCGGCTTATGAGACAATAAAAGTGACATTGCACATCTTGTAGCTTTACGTACCTTGAATGCCTCTTTGTGAATACCCCTGGCGCCGATATTGTTATGGCTGGCATCAATCAGAGTCATGGTGACTGGCAGGGCGGGCAGCTGCGAGATGTGGTTCTCCCGAATCACCAGCTCCTCCAACGCGGGCAGAGCCGAGAAAGCGTTGTTGTCAGTGGACATGATCTCGTTGGCGGTCACATCGATCTTCTTCAGTTTGTCTGGAGGGCAGGTTGAAAGAAGGGGGCAACACATTCTGAGACAAATGACTCCAAAATCAATAAGGGATGAAGCGGTGCTTTACCTTTTTACTTGGCTTGTGCCCGGTCAAGTGTCGGAACATTCAAATGAACTTACTCATGGAGGCAAAGTCCGATTTGTTGATCTTGGTGATTCTGTTGTAGCGAGCATAGAAGTGAGTGGTCTCTTTGGGGAGAGGTGGCACACTGTCCAGCTTCAAGTCATCACAGTAGACAGAACTGCCAAGGCACGTGCACAGCAGGCATGTCGGCATACCTGAGGCACAGGAGCAAATATAATGAAAGAGAGAGAGAGAAGGTATTAAAAATGCATACGGAATGAATTTGATGTCAGAATTTTAGTATTGGTTGACCAGATGTGTTGATGGGCAGCAATCCCAACACCAGACATGATCCCTCAGTGACCTTCACCACAGGGCTGAAAGTTATGGACCAGGACTTGGGAATGAGGATGGCATGAAAATCTACAGTCCTGAGTATGTATTTCTACATTTTATAGGTGCCCGACCTGCCCTTTGGATTCCGAAAAGAGCGAGAGCGGGTTTCTTCATAACTGACCTCGCCTGTCAACTTCAGGCTCGTCGGGCTCATCAGGCTCATCCGGCTTCTCTGGCTCCTCGGGCTCTGGTAACCCTGAGCCCAATGACCCTTCTGTACCCCCAGTACCCTCCTGAGGGGTTGTTGGTGTAGTTGGAAGCAGCTCCTCCTCTTGTTAGAGACAAGATTAGGTGTTACAGAGATAGGTTAGACCAGTAAGGACATGGATGAATCTGACAAACAGAAGCCCACTGTTTGTCTCAGTGATAAGTTACATAAATAAGCGGCGTTAGTCAATGTTTACAACACATTTAACTACTGAGTGTCAGTTAAATCGGCAAATGGATTTGCAGTGTTAATCAAATGAATTATGCCATCTTCAATTGTGGTTATATGCAGTGTGCTTGTTAGCAATACTACCTTGAAAACAACATTATTTGGGGAAGTCGTTATCAGTGGAGTCTTTGAATTTGATACTGGGAAAAATATTGTCCAACTTTGTGGGGCATTCATCAAATTTTTGCCACGCAACTTAGCAACATTTTAATTGTGACGACCATACTCCTGTGTAGTTCTGACTTGGATACTGACCTTCATCAATGTGAGGGATCAGTATGACCTCAGGCTCCTCTGTATCTCCAGAGCCAGAGGCCCCCGAGTCTCCAGAGGATCCTGAAGCCCCGGAGGCCCCAGAGTCTCCGGACTCTCCAAAATCTCCGGAGGCCCCTGAGGCTCCTGAGGATCCCGAGATCTCCCCAGAAGTACCTGACGCCTCTTGGGGTATAGTGTCGGGAATGAGGGGCAGCTCCTCCCCTTCTTATAGCCGAGGTGTGGGGTTAGGGAAAGGGTTAGGAGAAGGGCACGATGAACATCATATGAAGCGATCAATCACACTCAGATGAGATGAGATTAGATATATGGTTAGGCAGACAATGGGAACGAGTAACAGAAAACACAATGACATGATAGATTTGTGTGAAATCAGAATTACCAGAAAAGAATGGATTATCAACATTTAACCACATTTAATTAGAAAGTAGTTAAATGGACAAGAAATAACAGAATAACTGTGTAAAACGTAATTGATCAAGTCTGGTTATTTTTCTAATTTAAAGACATTTAAAATCACCTCTAAGTGAAAAACTTATCCTGATAACTGATCCTGAAATTACCCCTGGGTACAAGACAAATGCATTGGACCACAAATTAAGGTTACCCAAGACCATGAATAAAGAAACACTACTCTTACTCTGTATAAGTTTAGGTACTAACCTCCAGATATCAATGTTATCCCCAGGTCCCCGGACTCGCCAGAGCCCCCAGAAACCCCGGTGATTCCAGAGCCCCCTGAGCCCTCGATATCCCCAGAGATTCCAGAACCAAAGAGGTCCCCAGAGCCCAAGAGGAGGTCCCCAGAGCTCCCAGAGCCAAAAGGAAGATCTCCAGAGCTCCCAGAGCTCGGAAGGGGTTCTCCAGAGCTCCCAGAGCCCAAGAGGAGGTCCCCAGAGCCCAAGAGAAGGTCCCCAGAACCCAGGAGGAGGTCCCCAGAACCTCCAGAACCAAGGTCCCCAGAGGCTCCCGAACCCCCAGACCCCAGGAAGCTCCCGGAGCCTGGGGAATCTCCAGATCCAGAGAGATCCCCAGATCCCCCAGAACTGAGGAGTTCCCCAGAACCCCCGGAGCCTGGAAAGAGGTCACTTGAACCCTCCGAGCCACCGGAGGCCATTGGGTCTCCTGAACTTCCGGACCCAGAGGCCCCAGAAGCCCCAGAAGCTCCAGAAGCGCCTGAAGCACCAGAGCCCACGGAGCCCCCGAAATCCCCGGAGACATGAAGGATGTCAATGGGCGTCAGACGCAGCTCCTCCTCTTGTTAGAGACAAGATTAGGTGTTAATAAACAGACAGATTAGACCACAATGGACCAACATGGAAGCAGTAAGTTGATGATGACAATGATGATTAGATGACATATTAGGTGACGCTGATTGAATACGACACATTTAACCAATTACAGCTAGTTAAATGGAACACATGCACAGGAAAACGACGATGATTGACAGAGGGGGGCGATTCCTTTCCCAGGGCCGTGGTATAGACTTGCGTGTCTCTTTAGTTTTGCCCTCCCATGGATAAAGTGCGAATCACAGCAGCGTGAAAAAACGTAGCTGTGTGTGCTTATTCAGACCTTTCTGTGTATTTGGGCCCATAAGGACCCCAGAGTCTCCAGAACCCTGGGGGATGAGCTGTGGTTTCAGGGGCAACTCTTCCTCCTGCTCTTCCTCCAGTGAGGCCTCGGGTACAGGGTAGCTATAGTCCGGTGGGGGCAGTGTTCCAATTTCTATCTGAGAGGGCACAAGGACAGAGGAGCCAATGGATGTATCAATGAATCTAATTTGTTGCAGACGACTAGGAAATTGGACAGGAAAACAAAAATGCCATTGTATTGTATTTTGTCGTCATATTTTGTTTTGAATGACAACAAACAGGAATCCAATGAAAAATCAAGACTGGAGTGATTATATGACACATGATAAATCTAACAGATGAGACACACAAATCATTCACACAGTTGGGCTATCATTATAAAAAAAAGTAGAGAAACAAAAATGAAAATAAAGGAAATTGACAGCAACAAATCTCATATTGACCTTTAGACAACTTTGCACATGAGTGTAAAAGATCCAAATTTCCATTTTGGATAGGTAGCCTAATATTTTCACCTTTAAAGCACCATTGGCCAGTCAGAATTTTGTGTTTTCTTTATTTATTCTTTTCACGATTGATCCTCCATGTGAGGAAGATTAAGTGAAATTCCATACATCCTGTTTTTATTAAATTAATTTTTTTTTTTTACCAAAGTAGAATATTCTGAACAATAAGATTGACATTCCTAACAGTCTAACTGAGACGTTACTGACAAACATCTAATAAATTGAATAGAAATCAAACTTATCTCAGGATTGATTGGGGAGGGTACATGAGACTTCGATTTTGAATTGTTCGATTTGTGGTGTCCACCGGTCTGGCTGGTAGGCCAAAATGTCAATTTTGCATCCTATATATTCATATATTTTTAGAATATGAAATATATATATCTATATGTGGGTTAACTGTAACTTGTTTATTTACTGATTGTTTGTAATAAATGCAGAGGCTTCCGTGAAACCTCTTCACCTTCTTAACGTTTCCTCGAGATGACATCAGAGGGTCAAGGATTGACAGTCAAGCAGAACAGCAAGAATGAACGGTCACCTGCTCACATTTGGGTCAGTGTTTTTCCAGTTATGCTGATAGTAAAGGAAGTGATGAGAATATTAAAATCAAGGTTTGCTGGTTTCAGATGGATATTATCATTATTACCCTTCAAAGTCTTTTTAGTATGAAATACCATAATCCTTGGGTCAATTGAATAAACTATTAATATACAGAATAGAATAGAATATCTCTTTATTGTCATTGTACAAGTACAGTAGGATACAACAAAATTTGTCCTCTGCATTTGACCCATCCTACACCTAGGAGAAGTGGACAGCCGCAGTGCAGCATACCAATGCTACTTATTAATCATATATAATAATAATAACTGATTTCTGGCTCTTTATTCAGGCAGTCCAGTGTTGAAATTCCTCTTGCTCACCAGGAGTAGGCAGGTGAAATACTGCCTCCTCCTGGTGAGCAAGAGGAATTTCAATACTGGCCTCACTTCAACAATGGCAAATCTTAGTTAGCCATGCAAACTTTAAATTTAGACCTCTGTTCTCTGAAGGGTAAAATCCTCCTTTCCCCCCCACTGAATATAGATCATGCTCCTTTGGGTTCGCATGGTACAGACCTAATATCAGGCTTTGGCTTCAACTTCAGCATTACATATTCAAGCACCAATCTGAAACCCGGAAAAAATCCCCCAAAAAACATTTTACACAATAATAAACTCATAATTTAGACTATGTGCTATGATAAAGGTCATACTGATGGTGCATTTGAGATAAACTGCACCTGCGCCTCAGGACTTGGGGCATGATGAGCTTCAAAATGATATAATTGCGATGAAACTAATTCCAATCAAGCAGCGTCGCATTGATTCGTGAGAAAATAACATGATTTAAGTATAAACAAAGCATTGAAAACGCATGAACTCAAAGTGCTTAGCCTTCATCCTCTCATTTTCCATGGCTGCCACTCAGATGAGTCACTTGTATGAAGAGCCTCACTTTGTTGCTCAAATTCAATGATCTAACAGCAGTTTCATCACCGTCCACTAGAGGGCGACGGACACCCACAGACAGGCCCAGGTAATACCTGACACTGAGCCGAACAAGGCTGAGTCAACCATCCTGAGAGGGAATGGTCCTTGTGGAACCAAGACACACATGGTAGCTGCGAGAATCCATACTTTACTACTGCACTTTCAGCCACGGCGTTCAGCTTTTCACAAGCCCAGAGGCACCGAAAGCAGCCAACGGCGATCGATACAGTGCATTAGCAGACGGAACGCAGAACACAGCAACAAAAACACAAATCGGCCTTGTTTTTAACCGTCGATACTTTTTTCAATGAAGCAACAAACAGATATCTGGAAGCGAATGTCGCTCTTGGCCCATCTTGGCAAGAGACGGTTTGGGGTATAACAAGGTGGGCCTTTGAAAAGTCTCGCACAAGGTTCGCTCCTTGCAGCTCGACTCTGCCTTTCCCTCCTCCCCAAAGCAAACACACCAGTCCCACGGGGGAAGGCGAGGTGAAAGCCTGGCTACCCAAAATACAGAGGAAACAACTTTCTGGGAAACAAACATCAGGTTGGAGAATGCACAGGGTTAATTTTTGAAGACAGTACGTTTTGAAGCCAACAACTAATATCTAAGAACTAAGGAGACAAGAATCGTCGATTGGCTTTGATGGACCTATTCCAAGTCATGGATATATAGAATGTCTCTTTATTGTCGTTGTACAAGTACGATACAACAAAATTTGTCCTCTGCAGTTGATGCATCCTATACACCCTAGGAGCAGTGGGCAGCCGCAGTGCAGGGCCCGGGGACCAACTCCAGTTCTTTCGCCAGTGCCTTGCTCAGGGGCACCGACAGGCGCATTAACCCCCTAACATACTTGTCTTTGATGGTGGGAGGAAACCGGAGCACCCGGAGGAAAGCCACGCAAACACGGGGGAGAACATGCAAACTCAGGATCTTCTTGCTGTGAGGCACCGTGCCACATATTTACATACTTCCACCTGAGAATGGATCATTTCACCGTCACCTGGAATTAAAGAATCAACGTCACCCAAACATAAGCTTTTTCAAATATTCAAGACAATGTCCCGCCATCTGAAACGGCACGTTGTGATTCTTGGGCGACAAATGGACGCTCTGGATCTTGACCCCAGAGCGTTGAGGAATTAAACCCAGACGCACAAATTCACCGACTCCGGCTGGCAACCAACCAACCAAAAAATAAATAATAAAAATCACAAGTTTGTGGACCACAAAAGACCAGTGAGAAGATGGCACATCTGATTTTCCAAGGAGAACCGTGAAAGACATGATGAAAAATGTTGAGAATTAAGTAGAATTAACCAGTTGGAATCGAGAAAAACCCTCCATCAGGTGTCATGTGACCTGTGAGAAAAAAAGACTGACATTCTCTCTGTCCAACTAAGTAAGTAAGACTTTTTTTTAATGCCGTCGGAGCTGCTTGGGAAACAGCATGGATAGGCGGCGGCTCTCAAAATCCTTTCTGTCAAAACACACACAGCCCCCGAGGAGAAAGCAGAACTAGCAGGAGATATCTGGACGTGGAAAGTGGAGACTCAGCATTCCTCATCATCATCATGGCTTCATTTCTCTCCTGACTCACGGCGTGTGTGTGTATATATGTGTGTGTGTGTAATCTTTTCAATCCGCACCCTAATTAAGCCCCCGCCCCCCGAACTCTCGGGCCTACTATCTGGAGATCTACTCTGGCCTTTCCAGGAGACACCGTGACACATCCTTATGCAATTTAATATCAATCAACACCACGGCCCCTGCTTTGAGCTTTCCCACCGTACACCACTGTACGGGGAGGGAGAAGGACGCTGAGGTTGAACTAGGTCGATTATTTCCCCACTTTCCCAGCCTGAATTGCCACAAAATCTTATGTAACATTTTGTGTGGAACCCTCCCACCCCGGTGCAGAGAGGTTTGTCGAAGTAGTTCCAATGGTAAACCATTACACAAACACACATTCCCATACGAAGCAGTTTCTCACATAATGTTCCTTAAGCCTCGTATGTTGTCTGCTATGTTTCTCAGAATGAAGAATATAACGTTAGACAGCAAGTCTTACGTTAGTCAGGTCTTCTGGGTGGTGAGTGAGCTCAAGGGAGCAAGGTGTGAGTGCATTCCAGACCAGTTTAAACTTAAGAGGGTGTCTCCGTGGAAGCCTTGCTCTGAAAATCTGCTCTAGACGGTTTGCCTCATGCCATCTTGACGGAGTTCTGGCCCTATTTTCCATGTTAGAATGATAAAAAGAAATAAACTGGAGCACGAAACTTGGCTAAAGCCGGCAACGCATACCCGGCCACATCCAACTGGCCACATTTCATCCAGGCCAAGGGAGCAGCTACTGGCGTCCATTTTCCCTGGATGCAGCCTAACTTGCTGCCACAACCCGTTCTTCGCTTCATCCATCAGGTTGCAAAGCAGAGCTGATTCTTTCCAATCTCTAATGTAAGCCATCACGGGGGCGCTGCTCCGATCCGTCCGCTAGGCAGTAAATCGAGCCGTGTCCAACAGAAAACAGCTGAGATGGAGCTCAACAGTGAGGTTCCGGAAGTAAAAACCGAAGATTTTGATGATAGCCATAATGTCGTAACCATCCAAGGTCGACTCACCGCGAGCTAGGAGATCGTGAAACGATTGTGCATGCTCCTGTAGAAGCCACAAGTCCGTATGATATCAACCTTGTTTTAAGAAAATTGTTTTATTCGCTATGTCGTGGAGAAGTACTACACTACCCACAATCCTAAAGTGTAACAGCGACGTCTCTGATTGGTGGAGCTCACTGTTACCACAGAAATGTTTACCACAGAGCAACCATGATTACACTATTATTAACAATATAAACACTATAATAATGGCAAAGGTTAAATTCAAGAAGTAGTGCGCTAAACTATCTTTAGGTTGGAAGTAGTTGGAAAAGTATCATTCGCAATGGTAGTTCCTTGTACCTTTGCCTTTTCTTCCATTTTCCAAAATTGAATTTGCTCTGAATCAAATGTTTTACGGTCACGATTCATCTGGTAGTTGGTTGGCTTGGTTCTTAAAACTCTTTATATGAAGATTTTCTGAAACATCAATGGAGTGAATGAATGGGAAAATCACTTCCGGAACCGGAGCCGTTCAGAAAGTGGGCGGTGTTGAGCTCTATTCTATTACTCGGCTAATACTCAATTCTGATTGGTCAATAGCTGCATCAGCTGTCAGTTGTTTCTGAATAATGACCGCTGTCTGTTAATGACCGTTGCTACAGGCAACCGCTTCTACACCTGGATTTATGTCCTTCGTATCACTCCGCCGACATGCTAATGCTAACACTAGCTAGTGGCGCCATCTTGTGACGCTACAATGGAATGAATGCAGCTTTATCCAATTACAGTAAAATTGGTTTGTTATATGTAGGGAAAATTTTTGTTGTACAACAAATAGTTTGCTAGGTTGTTGCAGTGTTTGCTACGTTGTCGTGGACTATTCTTCTTAGCGGAAGCTCTTAAACTTAAACTGGGAACCAGACCAATCTGCGAGCTCATGATTCATTTGCTCTGGCAGATTGGTCTGGCCACCCTCCCATTCAAGCAGATTTCCACCCATTTTTTGGTCGACCATTTTATGATTGGGCCAATCACAGTCGCCATTTTCTGTTACTCAGCGCTATGTCCCATGTGACGTTGCTCTGATTGGTTGTAGCTCTATCCAATTGCGTCCATAGACATTTTGGTCTGCGTCCGTTGGTAACGCCCCTTGGAAATCGAAAATGAATGATAATTGGTCTGGCAATGCCAGGCTATGTTAAACTAGGCATACTAGTTATAAAATCATTTTGAATCAATATTCCCTCTCAATGTATTCTTTAATTCAGTAAGTAACCGTGTAATAAGCGGGCTTCTCAGAGGGATCTTTCACTATCACTTTGAAGGGGGTTATTTTGCAATAATGACCGGCTGGCTGCACATATAGGTGCAGTGTGTAGAATTTGTGGCATTTTGTGGAACGGATTTGTCAAAAATGGAATATGGAATATAATATTCATAAGTATGTTTTAACTAGTGAATAATCCCATGAAAATAAGAATTGTGTTTTCGTTACCTTAGAATGAGCCGTTTATATCTCCATGGGGGCTGGAGCCCCTTCCACGGAGGCCGCCATGTTGCACCGCCATGTTTCTACAGTAGCCCAGAACGTCCCTCTATATAGGGGCTTTCGCATTTTTTGTGAGTTTCGCGGCCACCGTAGCTTCTCCTCCATGGACGCCGCCATTTTGCGCCGCCACGGACACGGAGGGGAATTCAGTTGGTTGAAATCTGCAGCCTCACTGCTAGTGGCCGCTAAATTCTACACACTGCACCTTTAAAAAAAAGTTTTGTTGGAACTTTTTTTTTTTTTTACAAAGCAGACAATTTCATTCCACCAAAAAATGTGTTTTAAAATGCATCATGGTATACAACCGTCTTCTTTATATATATATAAAAAATAAAAATTTTGGCCTTATCGCCCAGCGCTACCTACATCTCTATCAGATGCTAAAAACTCAAACAACACCACTTCTGCAGAGTTGTGCTGTTGGCCATGAAAACACCGTTCCACAAGGCGGTTCAATTCGGTGGAGGTCATGGTGGAAGAAGGCCTTTAATTACTTCTCCATCGAGCGCAGTACTACGCGACACCGTCACCTCGATGCTTTTAATCCGTTTAATCACCGTTTGCCGTTCTCCTTCAGGCAGAAGAAACGCTGAGTGTCGGTTTGCGAGGCCAATGCGAGCTCAGTTGGGTTGAGCCATCTGTATCTGCCTATCGTTGGGAGCCACTGGATTTGTGACAGCTGAGCGGCTCAAACTGAAAGTAGCTGGAGTGTTACAAATTGGGGATTCCAGCGAGGACTAAAGAGCTGGTAAACGGGTCAGAGCCCTGGCACGGAGGCAACTTCGCTGCATGGCAATACTGCGACCAGCGCTGCTTCAGATCAGCATGCCAGAGGGCGAGTGGAGCGGCTACAAAATCAATCTGAGGGTAATCGGGTCGTTCTCATTACACCTCGTTACACTTAGACTCCAATGCTGGTCTTTTAAATACACATCGTACCTCACCAAACCCTAGAGACCTGCGGTGAGTCGGCGGTAGGGATCTACTATCGGTTGCTCAAAGGCACTTCAGTAGGACACATTGCAAACACATTGGCCGCTGCAGGACTCCAAGCAGTAATCCAACCTCCCCCCCCTCCACACACACACACACACACACACACACACACACACACACAGAACCAGTTTAAGAGCCATAGGTGCGTGTACCTGGCAGGCTGCCGTGCGCGGTATCGGCCCCCAATCCAGTGATCCGTACTCGGGCAGGAGTCGCCTTTTTCACCGCGCATCAGCCGTGGCTCTATTTGCGTTTCACTCAGTTTCGCTGAACGTTCAGTGAGATGCGCTCGAGACGATGAATTCCCATGACCGGGCTGTTGCGTTTGCGATTTGGAGCCGTCACACGGGGCGAGTCGAGAGACGCGCATCTGCCGAGCCCTCTGGGAGAGACGGCTGGGAGCACATGGCGCCCGCCCGCTCACGGGGAAGCAGAACGCTTAGGAACAGATGATTGCAATATTTTAGTGATGTGGGTCAGGTTACTGTCCTGTCGCCAATTGTCTGGAAGACGAGGGTAAATCAACAAAGGAATGTACCAGCTGTCAATGATCTGTCATGTTCACGCTCACGCAGTGACGCGGCTCCTGGCTGAGTCAGCAAGAGAGTCTAATTTGCCGGTAACACATCTCACTTTAGCACCGACGGTCAGTGTCGGTGTGGTAGCAGACGAATCCGGACGAGAAGTGTGAAACACGTGTAGTTTTGTACGACATGGGGCTCGTGGATAAGGAGCATTTAAGCCGAAACATTTCAAACGGGTGCAAGAAGCAGAACAGTACTTTAAGATGAAGGACGATATCGCAGTAAAATGAGGCTTAATGCTCTCGAGTCGCATTTTAGTCGAAACAAAACCTTCAATAGACATTCTCAGACTTCCAAAAATACCCCAATGACCAAAGCAAAACAAAGTTATTTGACGTTACATAGCATTAATGAGCAACTTATATTCCTTATCGATTCGGTACAAAAGACCCTTAAGACCGCTAAGAACTTGATATGTCTACATTCATCCACGCGCACGTGAGTATGTGCCTACTTGCATGCGCGTGCATATACACACAAAGACACACACACACACACTCAGAGACAGGTTTTGAGGCCACTCACACCAGACTCGGTGCCTCCTAGCGACATGTTAGTTGCGATCCAGTCAATAGGCGTCCATTAAGACGGGGTTGGCTGTCAAAGCAAGCCGTGACCTCCTCTCGCCCCCGCGGAGCCTGCCGGCCTGTGATGTCCTTATCAATATGAATTTCAGGCCCCCCACCACCCGTCAGCTGCAATTCCCGATGTCCATTAGTCTCAAGTATCTGTTTCCCTCAACTTGTAGTATTGATTGCTTTGTGTCTTTTGTACAAAGTATGTACAATGATCTTGGAAACGGGGGGTGGGGATGGATTTCTGTCACTAAGGGCGTATTGGAGTTTCCTGCAGATCCGACTGATTCAATGATTTTCATACCTCCGTCCCTCGCATCAGGGCTCGCCATCGGCCCGCAGCCGTGTAGCTGAACAGATGTGTGATAATGTATGTGAGAGAGGGAAGCGGCTAATGCTGCGCTTTGAAGTGAGTGCCATTTCATCTGCCAGGGCATAATGAGGTGGTGACCCCGTGCAATATGGTCACCTCTGGAGAGTTTCCCCCGGTCAGACACGTGTCGTTCTTTTGCCTTCATTCATTCAACTGTGCAAGTCTGCGGTGGCCGTTTTGGCAGAATCTTAAAGAATGTCGCTCAGGAAAAGGGGGTTTGATGCATAAGAAAACGGAGCTTGTGCAACAATATTCATTTCAGAATCAATATTAATCAGTATTTCTCAATTTGAAACTTCTAAACTCCTTCAGGTGTTTTGGCCCATTCGATTTCTTCTCACGTTGAAGTTGGACTCTCTGAGGTGCGAAATTTTGAGGTCAGCCGTAGGACGGTGTTTGGTGTCCAGCCGTGGCGGGTGCAACCGAAACATACATAGGAAAACTAAGAACTAAGGTCTTGGGGTCATGAAATATGTCCTGGAAATGGATTTCTTGAAGAGAGTGGGAACCCTGTTGTGTCAACTGTGCTCCTCACCGGCATCGCGAGGTATTGGCCACCAGGGGGGCGCCCGGCGGGGCGAGAGCGGAAACCCCTTTGGCACCGAGGTCCGGTCCCCGCGGGAGCGCGGTGGCCGACCTTTGGCTTTATTTATGTCGTCGCCACTCATGCAGGACCTTTTCATCAGATACGGTCATTGTAATCCCTTAGCCCCCATTCAATTTGCAGAGGCACTCTGTCACTCCAGACCGCTAAAGTCGACTAAATTATTGGATCAATAAGCGCTCTGAAAGCCTGGCAGGAGGCTCGGCGGTCCCCGCGGTGACGATCAGATTACCGGCCATAATGAATGGGGTGTTGTTTATGTTGTAAAGTGCTGTGTCATTGAGTCCTTTGAACAAGACGCCGTCTCCGCCCGAAGTTAGCGCACCAATGGAGACGGTGATGAGACTTAGGTCAGAACAAGTGGACAAGCGGAATCTGTTAAGAAAGAAGCCAGTGGACTCAGAGTTGCACGTTGGTTATGGGATGTCATCCACTCAGGGCTGAGAAAAGTCTTCGGTTTTGAGTCTGGAAAAAGGTCACTTCTTAGTCCTGTGTTCAGGACCTTGTGTTGTCTCTTAGGAGCCTATTGACCTGGGAGTTAGAGGAGTGCGGGCGACAAACAGTAGATGACTGTGTAGTGGAAATGGATTGCGCCCGTGCCCTCGAGCAAGGAACTTGACCCCCCCAATTTGCGCCAGAGGGCGGCCAAACGGGTCGACAAAGTTGCGGTTGTACTCCCTAACCCCTGTACGTCTTTTTCGAGTTGAGCGTGACTCCGCCCCTCCTGCCTTTTGAATGCCACCCTGCGCTCCGTGTTTATTACCGGATCGTGTGTAAAGACAACCATCAGAAGTCAAGTCAGTCATATATGATCACAGCTATAAAAAAGTAATTAGCACAGTAAGCGGTGGTGGCTACAGCGCCGGCTCCAGCGCCGGCTCCAGCGCCGGCTCCAGCGCGTCCCCGAGGCGTTCCACGGAGTAATTGCTAGTGATTATGAATCTAACACTAGAATGCACAGCGAGGGCTCGTGGCAAAACTGGCAAAAAGGATTTTCTGCGTTTCAGCATTTAGTGGCGCACATAGATTGGTTGCTCATTATCAGGGCTATTAAACATCCATTCAAACGCTCAGATCCGGTTACAGACGAGACCATTGATAAACCATTTGTATGGAAATGGCAGCGCTGGCTGTCATTTTCGCTCGAGAGGACGACGGCTCTGACAAATCAACATGTCATACTCTCTGAGGCTGAAGGACGGATACACACACACACACACGCATGCACGTGCGCGCGCACGCACACGCGTCCTGTAACCCACTCGTACCCTACACATTGTATTCTAAGTGACGTCGGCGCCAAATTTCCCAGCACATTTTCCCTCTCCAATGTTTTGGATGAAATTTCATGTGACTTCTCCCACCTTTACACTCTGGCGGCTTCCAGCAGAAGAATTATTTCCCGGCCGGCGACACGGTGAACAGCTCACGCCACAATTCGGGATCGATGATCGCAAAGCGCTACGACGTTTAAACGCGGAATCAAAGCCATGTGGCCGTGGAGGCGAGCGCCGACAGCTGGGGTGTGGTGGCTGAGATGTGCGTCGGCCCGCGGCAAGGCCGCACCTCTCCTGCTCCCCGGGTGGAAACGCCGCCGCTGCAGGCGCCGCCGGCAGGAAGTCAATGGCGCGGATCAGAGAACCCATGGCGCTCTGCAGTCATCGATAGCCCGAAAACCGGTTGGCGTGGGAGTCTTGCTCTGTGGGTCTTCTTTTTTTTTGATCAGGTTGAGGTTTTAATGGG
>OMKR01002842.1:3336-21516 GCA_900302355.1 Cyttopsis rosea
CCATCTTCAGAACACACACACACGCACACACACACACACACACACACACACAGGCAGAAAGCAGCGCCCACGTGCACGCCGAGCGACAGCATGGATGTTACACAGACGCCGTCAGCGCCGTGACGCTTCACACTTTCTGAGCGATGGCGCAGAACTTGTCCCTGGAGGGGCCACGGGGAGAGATGTTTCTCTTGAGCCGCTTCCCCCGTTGACGTGCGGCGCAGAAGCGTTTCTATTCTCAACGCCCCCGGGGGGGCCGGAGGGATGACTCACGCGCGCCGAGGTGTCGCTCTCTCCGGCCCGTGGTGATTGAAACAGGAAGTTCAACGCAGGACTCGGGGGCCCGGGTTTGACTCCTTGGTCCTCGTGGGTCTACAGGTGGGCGAAGAGGTGCCTCTAGTGCCCGTCAGGTGCCTGCCGTACGTGGTCCTGGCTTCTGATCCGTACAGTTAGGGTGGGCAGCACCTACCGCTCGCTCTATAAACCGGAATTTCTGAGAGTCCTGGCCTGGAGGTCGCGGTTTTCAAAGACCCCTTTGCCTCGGTCTCGAGCAAAGCCCGCTGGCACAACTGAGGCGGTGGTGTATTTCACCGGCGATGTCAGCTTCGAGGGATAGGAGGCTGCCGAGATATGTGAAGTGGTCCACATTTTCCAGTCTGGTAACGTCAACAGAGGTTGGGTCGGTCGGGGGTAGAGCAGGAGCTGATAGAGGATCGGAGTCTTTTTTTATGTTAAGAGCCAGACCAAGCTGCTTGGATGCCTTGGAGAGGGCATCGAGAAAGCACTGCAGGTCCTCTTCTGAAAGGGCCACGAGGGCATTGCCGTGGGCATGATTCTGACTCCTTGAGGCAGAGGTTTACCTGTGAGATGGAGGATAGCGGCAATGAAAATGAGGAACAGGGTAGTGAATGACGGCCCCTGCTTGACTCCGGTGCCAACCCTGAAGGGTTCCGCTGCCACTGAGTACTGCGGCTGACATATTGGCATGCAGCAGTCTCGGCGCCCTAATGTTTTTGCCAGATCCAACCTGACGGTTCGCAGAGTCAACGGCTTTGGTGAGATCTATGAAGGCCGTGTATATCGTAGCGGTTGATTTTGTTCCCAGCATTTTTCTTGTAGACGGCGAGGAATGAAAATCATGTCCGCGGTACCTCTGTTTGGGCGAAATCCAGACTCAGGAAGAATGTTTTCTGACAGGGGGAGGAGGCTGTTCGCCAGAACCCGACCTGGAGTTTTCTCAGCGGTGGACAGGAGGGAAGTGCCACGGTGATTTCCGCAGTCTGCCTTGTCTCCCTTGTCTCCCTTCTAAAAGACGGAGACAATTAGAGCATCGCAAATTTGTGCAGGTATTTCCTCCTTTTCCCATCTTTTGAGGAACAGGGCATGGATGTGGCTAAGGAGGATCTGGTCCACCTTCCTCCAGGACTTCTGCTATCCTACATGATTAGAACCCAAAGTTCAATATTCTAATCTAAAACATTCTAGACATCTGGGCTTTTTTTATTTATTTTTAACATATAGTGGTTGACAACGGAGAAACCACACTGCACAAGATGGTTGGCAATGGCCCAAATATGGTTGCCCGGGGCAACTGGGCAACTGTCAGCGTCGGGCCCGGGTGCTTGATAATAAATGTGATCAAGGATCAAAAGAAAAACACATTAAACATCATTAAATCATGTTTTGTTATGGAGATAGTTTCCATCCTTGGTAGTAGTAGTACTACTAGTGGTATTAACCCCTTCTGGTCCAGTTTTGGTCGCCGTCATCGTTTCCCCTTTTTGTTGCTTTATCAAACTTTATCAAAGCTGTTGAAAAAGCCCTTTAATGGAAACTAACTGGGACTGGAAGACGCACCGGAGCGAGAAGTTGAATCTCGTGAAACACAATTATCTATGTAGTTGCCTCAAAATTGTAGTTGTAACAGTTACTTTCCACCTGCGCCTCATTGCACGACAATAAAACCTTTGTTTTGTGGCTGAATGCCCTTAATGTCAAGCGATAAGCTCCACTAAGTCCTATTGTCACCTCCCTGCTCTCCAGTGTTTACACACAACATCAGGGTGTGTTGATGTTGGACCAACTTCCATGTGATCATTAACTATGATCGCTTATCAGGTGATACGTTTATTACTCATCAATATATTTATATTGTTATCAACAGAAGGCTCAGCAGTGATTTTAATGTAATGGAATGCGATCTCCCTAACATACACTGTGCGATCGGTCTGTATATATAGTTTGTCGATATCTACTATCTTACAGTGAGATAAAGAACAGAATGGATTTTGATGTACTCATAACAGCAAAGTGCCATTATTTACACTTCATACCACATTAGACATTGGAATGTGGAGTGTATTTTGGGACAGTGTTGCCCTGATGATGATAGTGACCGGCCTTGGTGCTAGGAACCACAAGGGAACAGTTTAAAGTAAAAACACGCCGAACTACGCTGCCGTCAGCCGCCCACCGGCACGCACAGCGAGGGCTCGATTAACCGACACGGAACCTAAAATACTCCCTCTCGGTAGAACAGAGACGTTTCCATGACTTTTCTCTCTCTCTCTCTCTCTCTCTCCCTCAAAGGAAGATCGGTGTAGGAGATAAAGTTGCTTTCTTTGGTTGTTAGGTTTGCGTGGCTCTGTGACTGCCGGGTGACGTTCTGGCTGTGACACGTACACGGTGAACTTTGTGGATTTCCAGTGATGCGACAGTTCCACCGGGGCTGAGGACAGACTCAACGTGGAAACAAGGTGCCAAGTGTTGACGAGACGCAAACCGTGTGAACCGCCGATTATTTCGACCCCGACGCGCCGGCGGAAAAAGTTCGTCATCGAGCGCCGGGGCCCTTTGACGCTCCTCCGTGTTTTGTTCTCCTCTTGCGTAAGGCTTCGCCGGCGATGCGGCCCCGTGCTGGCGGGCTGTGCCTCGACCGTGCCTGAGTTACTTCCCTCTGTGACGTTCGGCTGCACAAACACTTTTGACTTCCTGAAGTGGTTATTTGTAAAATGTCAAAGGCCAAGGCTTAAATTGGCAGCGGCCGCAAAAACATCATCGCGCGCGCGGCGGCGCTTTGGGTCGCGGTGCGCGGCGACGTGCGTCTGTTCCGTTTGAACCCGTTAAAGAACGAGCAGACAGACAGACAGACAGACAGACAGACAGACAGACAGACGGACGGACGGACGGACAAAATAGCCGCGTCTTTATTTGACCCCGAGTTTCAACACAAAACTATTACACTCTTTCCCTGTCTCTCATTTTGCACCTTCCGTCTTTCCTTTCTCTTTCCTGTCTCCGCCGTGAGCACGCACGCACACACACACACATATGCGCGTGCACACACACACACACACAGACAGACACACACAGACACACACAGACACACGCACGCAGCCTTTGGAGCCATGTGGATTCAGTGTGTTTAAAAGAAGGTGACAGCTACGGTCCTTGTATGGAGAAGGCAACAAGAAGCTGCAGGATCGTGTAAGATACACAAAGTCAAACTTAAGGAACAAAGAGGCAAATTAGAGCCCGAGCGGAGAAAAGAAGTCCGACCATCATCATCGTTAACAACGTCTTATAACGTATCACGGAAATCGAGTCTCACAAGGCTGTTGTTAGTTTTTTTCCATTTTATTCTCTCCTTTTATCTTTCGTTGTATTCCAATCTCCCCGTGTGTTTGCCCCGCGTTGGTTCCGATTAGATAACGAAAACTTTGAAACAAAGGAACCTCGGCCGGGTCATCGGTCACACACCGAGATGCAAGCGGAACAACAACAGAAAACATTTCTGAAACCGACCCGCGCAGAAGTGAGAGAGGCTGAAAAAGCAGATGCAGGCGCGAACAGGGATAGCACTTCTCCTCTCGTTAGATCTCACGGGAATCCGACTCCCTCCTCGAAATGCACCCGAGTCAATTCCGTTAGATTGGAGTCGAGTCGTTTTTGTGAAACGGTGGAAAAAAATAATAAAAACGCACGTGAGCGATATTTAAATGCACCGGGTCTGGAGTGGCGCAAGGACGCATTTATCAGCAAGAATTTTGAAAGCAAACAAATTTCCACCCTCAACGCCTATTGATTTAAAAGGCCCAGCCTCCGCCATCCGTGTACTGAAGGAGGGTCGCGGTACTAAAGGTTTAAATGTCCTTAAATTCACGACTGAAAGCAAAGCGTGCGTGATACTGTTTATACTCCCAACTTCACAGTGTGGAACTGAGATGTTACAACGTCCATCACCATTCCAACAATGGAATTCATTTCAATATAACAAATCCTCCATGTGAAAAGCAATATTTGGCCTTGGAAATTATATGTTTTATTTTAGTTATTTAGTTCGTTTAGTTCTTTTCTCACAATGAATATATGATATATAGAAAAAACACAAACAATATAAGATGTGTAACAAAACCACAGCTCAGCAGTATTGAGTATCACACACGCACACACAACACAACACTCGGAAACAAACACAGACACACACACACACCCAGACACACACACACACACACACACACGGTTTGCTATGGTTAAAGTAAATAGGATAATAGTGTAAAAGGTCCCGTTCACCCTAAAAAAAATAATAATAAGGAGATGACACCACATCTACTCTCGGCTTGTACGTTTCCATCGTACAATTCGTCGAATTCAACAATTTACATTTACATACAACTACTGAGATTAGAAACGTCTCTCTTTTTTTTTTTTTTTTTAATGTAGAAGTAACTATGGTGCACACTTCAGTCATAAAAAGCCATGAAGGCATCTTCAATGTGGACTTGTGAAAATGTGTCCCAACTTAGATTGCCTATAGATTGCTGCCTGTATACTGGCTATGCAGGTCTCCTGGTTAAGTACAGTTAGTTACAGGACTGGTTAGTGTGTAAATGACCTATTCATGGTGTCAACTACCTCTCTCCACATATATAAAATAGTGTGGTTTGTAAGGAAGGTGAATAAGTGCAAAGAAGGTGTGGGGAAATCATAATGCTATAGTGGAATTACATTTTAATGTCCAAGTTCATGCATTATAATTGTAATATAGTCCCCTACACAGGCTTCCATCAGAGGGTGTGCTGCTTGTAGGATGGCTGTTGGTTCTTTCCCCTCCGTTGGATTGCAATGGGAATGAGGGGGAAACTTCAAAACGTGTCCAAAGGTCCACTCACCTCCCCGGGGTCCACCAGGTGCTCCAGGGTGACAATGCCTTTACTTCTGGTCTCGCTGTCACTCAGGATGTCATCCTCCGACTCCACGACGGAGGATCCCGTGGAGGAGATGGAGGAGGTGGACAGTTTCCTCCGCAGCACCCCGTCCAGACCACCGCCATCACCCCAGTCCTCCTGCTGCACGACGCGGCAGGAGTCGCCGCCCTCCTCCGGGGTGATGGTCACCTGCGGGATCCGGAGCGTCTCCGTCTCCGGTCTCCGGCCCGGGGCGCCGACCTCCGGGCTCTGGGCCGCTTTGTGGGTCTGGATCGGGGTGAGGTCATTGCAGAGCTCCGCCGACTTGGCGCCGGACTTGCGCTCCGAGCGGCAGCCGTCGCCGAGCGCAGCCTCCTTGGAGCTCCTTCTGCGGTGCTCCCTCGGCATGAGGAGGGCTGGTCGACGCGGGTCCCGTGGTTCCGTGTAGTTCAGATCCTCCCGACCGTGCTCACCCCAGCCGAAGGTTCACGGATAAACATGTCGGATGATCCCGCGGGTTTCCACAGTGAGGGCACCCTGCCCCGTGTGCGCTCCAGCTCCACTGTGGTTCTGATGGGGAAGCCCTCTCTCTGTGCGCGCCTCACCAGAGCCTACACGCCTCTTTTCTTTTTTTTCTTTTTTTCTTTTTTCTAGCTTCCTGACAAAGTAACAGCAACTCATCATATATTTTGTTCTTTTGTTTTGGCTACTTCCTCATTCTGCTGCAGCATTTTATTACACTCACAGGCTATACCTGGTGATAAGATAACCAGACCAACCAGGGCAAGAAGTGTTAATGGAATTAAGAAGAACAATAACAATAACAATAAATATAGCTGCAGGCAGCAATGCACGGGGTCCAGCAAGCCTTGCCAAACGTGTGTTTTCCACTTTAACTCTTCCCTGTCCGGCTCTTAAAGCCTCCTCCTTTTTCAAACTAATTCATTTGCAGTGAGATGTGATAAAGAAGGGTCTGCATTTCCAAGCCAGGTGTTCTGTGTCCGGGGAACAGTGTGTCCCAACAATGTCCGTAGCTGTGCACCAGTCATGATTAACATATAAGCACACTCCTCCACCTTTACTCTCACCGGAGTCTGCGGTCCCGTCTGCTCGGTAAACCGGGGTCGGGAACGGTGCTAGTGTCCAGCCAAGTCTCTGTAATGATGGTCACGCAGCTCCATGTTGTGCGAAGTAATCCTCAGTCTTATTTCGTCCATCTTGTTGACGAGCGACCGGGAGTTGGTAAAGAAGAGGCTCGGCAGGGCCGGTCAGCGCGGGTCAGCCCGTAGCCTCGGGTAGGCCGGCTCTCTTGCCCCGTCCATTTGCTTTCAGGAATGCGCGACTAAGCTTAAAGGTGCAGTGTGTAGAATTTAGTGGCATCTAGCGGAACAGACTTGGCAGAAATGGAATATAATATTCACAAGTATGTTTTAACTAGTGTATAATCCCATGAAAATTAGAATCGTTGTGTTTTCGTTACCTCAGAATGAGCCTTAGAATGAGTTTATATCTCCATGGGGGCTGGAGCCCCTTCCACGGAGGCCGCCATGTTGTACCGCCATCTTTCCAAACCACACACTGGCTCTAGAGAGGGATCTGAGAGCCAGACAAATGTTTGTCTGAACAACAACAATAGGGCTAATAAAACATTCTTAATTTGAATAGTACCTTTCCTACAGAACTCAAAGGGCAATCAAAAAGTAATACTTAAAAACCAAACGACCAAAAGTGCATTCAATTAAAATAAGTAAAAATATATAAAAACAAGTAAATATATAATATAAAGTAACTAAAAATTGTATTTGACATCGAAAAAAGATTTGACAGATCAACAGCGGTGACTCAACACTGGTGTGAAGATGATTCATACAATAATATTTTAAGTCTACCTCTCATCATCATAATATTTGTGGTGAAAGACGCCCACGCTGACTCCGTCCTGAAAACAATGATTCTGTTTATTAGACAATACAATATATATCTTAAATATACAGAAATATAGGCTCATGGAAAAAGGCAGCGCAATGGCACATTGGCACATTCCATATACAATGGCAATCCAAAGTGTTGTACATGAGGCATTAAAGGCATTAATTTTAAATCTAGCATGTAAATACAAGGAAAAATAAACCTATAAATACAAAGCTGTAAAAAAAAAATAATAAATAAATAAATAAATAAATAAAAATTTATATATATATATATAATGTTTAATGTTAAATCTTCAATATAATATAAGAAAGGTCTAGTTATTTTTATTTAAGCTGTCAACATCAAATGTTACTCCAGCTTTCAAACGGATCAAACTGTTATTACACAAATACGTTGGGAAATAGCCGTGTGCGTGCGTTACCAACTCCCACCGGCAGGTGGCGCGTCGTGTCTAATGTTCAGCCCGAGCGCAGCAGGGAAGAAGAGCTCGAGGCAACCTAGAGGGCGAGTTGATTGTTGTTTTTAAATTTGTTGGTTTGCGGTGCAAGTTCCGGGCCACAGTCCGAGAAGCCAGCGCGATGTTCGCCGTCAGAAGTGCACTGCGTCTCGGGTCGAGGATCTCTTCTTTGCCCGCGGCGGCGAGGAGAGGATGCGCCGCCTCTGCGATTCCTGTCGACGACGTGGTGAACGGACTGACCGAGGAGCAGACACAGGTTAGCAGCAGGCAGCGGCGGATAACCCGGCTTCAGAAAGTGGAATTCCACTCCGAGATTTTGAACCGACCGCGTAGAGTCTGCTAATAAGCCCCCAGAGGTCCAACTGGCGGATCAGTGGAGGGCTGGAGCAAAAGCACGGCAGGATCTTGGCGTTCTGGACCTGGAGTCTTCCACCTCTGGCAGCCGGCTAACAAGCTAGCAGGCTGACGGGCTAGCAGCCAAACCCCACTGTCGTATACGAGCTGCCGGGTCAATGCCCGGCTGTTCAGCCTCTTTTACATCGTTTCTTTCCGCGGCGTCCCGGGTTTCAGGCCAAGCTACGCCCGTAACCGCGTAGGGATTGTTTGTGTTGTTCGCGGCACCAGGCGGTCGCTACTAGTTCGGATCCAAATGATGCAGAATTGAGCCTGTCTGCAGGTCAGGACCCGGTCTGCCCCTGTCCTCCTCCTGAGGGGTGTGGCGCTTCTGGCGTTCCTGATTGGCTGATCCGCTAGTCAAGACCTTATAGAGATATTTTATATCTATATGACATTAATATTTAGTTTTTACTATAAAACCTTATACATTGTTACTCTATAATGATCGTAATTGCAAAATGTGTTGTATATTCAAATGGTCAGCTGTTAATGTGGTTATGGATAATAAGCTGTTTCCCCTGTGAGACTGAGACTCTAGGAGAACACAATGGCAAAGAAAATATTATAAATTAAAATGTTACTGTATTATTGTAGTAATGCGTTGAGCTGCAACTAACGATTGTTTTCATTATCGATTAATCTGTCGATTATTTTCTCGATTAATCGGTTTGGTTGTTTTGTCCAGAAAACGCCGAAAAACGCCGATCGCTGTTTCCCGAAGCCCGAGGCGACGTCCTCAAACGTCTTGTTTCGTCCACAACCCAAACATATTCAGTTTTACTGTCACACAGGACTAAAGAAACCAGAAAATCTTCACATTTATGAAGCCGGAATCAGAGAATTTGGAAATTTTCTTCTTAAAAAATGGCTCAAAACGATTAATCGATCATCAAAATAGTTGCAGATTAATCTAATAGTTGGCGACTAATCGATTAATCGAATAATCGTTGCAGCTCTAGTCGTGTGTATAGGTTTTGTGTGAGTAATACTCATTTTTCACTTTTAACAGTTTTCAACACTTTCAACAGTAACTCCGTAAATCATATCTACTCTGAGTAATTGAATAATACCTCGATTTCAAGGCTTGATAATAAAAGTGAAAATGTGAATCTTGTTTTTTGCACAGCTGAGGGAGACGGTTCGTAGGTTCTGTGCAGAAAAGCTCGCTCCTTATGCCGACGAGATCGACAAGACAAATGAATTTCCAGGAATGCGAGTAAGTTTAAGCATTATTACAAACTTGCGCACTACAGCCGACTTGGCTGTTTTTGTCGAATAAAATAGTTTCTAATTGTGTTTTGGGAGGGGTTACAAAGTAAAGTGGTACAAACTGGTTGATTGTTGCTGGTTTTTTTTAACAGGATTTCTGGAAAGACATGGGAGAGATGGGACTCCTTGGCATCACTGCTCCAGGTTAGAGAGAGGACTCTAATTGTTGTTGTTTAACAGTTGCATTAATGAAATTCATCAAATAACTTTTTTACTAAAGGTTTTTTACCAAACATGTTTTGCTTGTTTTCTAACCAATGTACTGCACCCCTCCATCCTTAAACCCCTCAAGTTACATGTATTTTGTCAAAGCAATGTGTCATGAATTAAGCAGTTCTCTATTATGAGAGAGCTTATGTTTGTTTACCTGCTCTGTTTCTTTCAGTGGAATATGGCGGCACAGGTTTGGGGTACCTAGATCATGTTATTGTTATGGAGGAAATGTCGAGGGTGTCCGCCGCCGTTGCTCTAAGTTACGGAGCCCACTCTAACCTGTGCGTCAATCAGATGGTGCGCCACGGCAATGAGAGCCAGAAAGAAAAATATATGCCCAAGGTCGGGACCAATCACCAATCAAAGTTCAATGGTTTAATTGACTTTGGGTTTGGGTTGATCGGATGCTGTATTCTCACCGTGGTCTTTTCTCTTCTCAGTTGATGACAGGAGAGCACGTGGGAGCCTTGGCCATGAGCGAGCCAAACGCAGGCTCTGATGTTGTGTCCATGAAACTCAAAGCTAAGAAGAAAGGTGAGATGCTACAGAATCCCACTCATTCTAGGGCAAGATGCACAATTAACAATACTACTAAGTAATACTATGTGAAAGTATCCATAGACGTGCTTTAATTATATTTAGCTGTGATTTATATTCATATGTCCACTGTTTTAATAGTCAGTTTTTTCAATGTTTACCGGGCTGCCGCGGTTAGTCTGCGTAATCGACGACTCAACACTGAAAATGCATCGACATCAATATTTTAAACCGACGCATTGTTTTTTAACAAAGTGACTGAGGAAGTGTCCCTGCTACGCACAGTTACGCACAGTGTTTCATTCAATTACAATAAATACATCTACAATAAAAACGCTGTTATTGTTCGGAGAGCATGGACACACAGCGGGGATACACAGCAGATCACGCAGCGGTGAGATCAAAATTAATCGTTTAGATTAATCGACTAATCGATAAAATAGTCAATAGATTAATTGCTAGAAAAATAGTCGTTAGTGGCCCTAATGTTTACTGTATAGCAATCCCTGTAATAAAGCCATTCAGCACAATCACCGTTTCAAATTTGCTTTGTACTTTGTATGCATTCTACAGCATGGGCTACAGTTTTAATACGATTATCCAATTTATCAAGTAATACATTTATTCTCTGCTGTGTTGATTTACCCTTTACCCCACTGATATGCCCAAAATTGCACCTGACATGTGTGAAGCAATGTGTCATTTGATTGATCATCTGATGGGTTGTAAAGAAATTAAACCACTCTTCTGGGGGACCAATGGGCTTAATTTATAATTTTCATGACAATATGATTCTTTGTATCTGTTGTGTTGAATCACGCCTTTTCTTGATGAACCTGCCTAGGAATTCAGTGTGTGTAGTGTACCTGCTCAACCCAAAATGTTGGCATCAGGTGTAAAATCCCTGTTATTTCAGTTTCAACATTTCTATAAAAAAATGACTGAATGCTCCTCTCATGTCTTTCAGGCGACTACTATGTTTTGAATGGCAACAAGTTTTGGATCACCAACGGGCCGGATGCTGATGTGCTGATCGTTTACGCTAAGACGGATCCAGAGGCCCATCAGAAAGGCATCACTGCGTTCATTGTTGAAAAGGTACCAAGTCTCCTGTGCAAATGTACAGTATCCCAGAATATGTCGACTGTGGTGAAGAACCTCCATTGCTTCAGGATCTGCATATAGCCTCCGTGCCTGTAATGAAGCCCAATGTGATCCTGCTTTCATCCATTCCTGGCTCCTGACTCCCCTGCGCTCTCTCCACTTGCTTTCCATTTTTCCATCTAGCATTAATATTACATGCAGGTGTAAGAAATAATAATGGACATTACTTGTGTGTGTTTCGTACAGGGTATGCCAGGTTTTTCTACAGCACAGAAACTGGATAAGCTCGGCATGAGGGGATCCAACACGTGTGAACTGATATTTGAAGACTGCAAGATCCCAGGTGTCTGTATGGTTGATATGTGTTCCATGTGCTATATTTTCCATATACTATATTTTCCCCAATTGTTTAGCTCATTTGTATTTAATGTTTTCTGATTGTTTTAGAGAAGAACATCCTTGGCCCTCTGAACAAAGGTGTGTATGTCATGATGAGCGGCCTGGACCTGGAGAGGTTGGTCCTCTCTTCAGGACCTATTGGGTAAGTCCACACCGTGACTAGCCAGAGGTTGAACATGTTGAATCATGTTGATCTCAAAATACACCCCAAAATTTTGAATAAATCCAATACCCTACTTTATTGTTATATAATGCCATAATATTTAACATAGGTTGGGATGCAAAAATAAATATGCTGAAATATTGAAGTGCGAATGCATATATACATTTCTTAAATAATTTAGTATTTTCCATTTTAGTGGTGTGAGCTTTTGTTTTGTGTCATCCACATTGCTTTCTACAAGATTCTAATATTAATACCAATTTTTCCAGCATCATGCAGGCAGTCATGGACTTGGCTGTTCCCTACCTCCATATCAGAGAAGCTTTTGGACAGAAGATTGGACACTTTCAGGTTTCCTTTTTCCATTGATTGATTGATTTTCCATTTTATCCAGCATGCCATTTAAATGGACAAATTAGGGCCAGGTAATATTATTTCTTTCAGTGGCATCGTCATGAAATGGCATTGTGTCATATTATAATACAGTTTTATAGACTAAATTAAAGGAGAGATGGTCAGAATTTCCCATGATATGAGGTCTGGGATTGTATTTTAAACCTGTTGACCACATTACCATAATAGTTCAATGTGATGAACATCAGGGGAATCTCTTAAAATGTGATTTCCTTTATATAAACAGACAATGTTTAAATGATCAGATGATTGTGTAAATGATATGATATGATATATTGTGCTAATTATTGTGTGTACGAAAAGGCACTTGAAACTTTAATCGACATTAAATGATGTTTTCCCCTGTAACAAGTTGTCATTCACATCATGTTTTACAGTTGATGCAAGGAAAGATGGCTGACATGTACACGAGGTTAAGCTCCTGTCGACAGTATGTTTATAATGTAGCCAGAGCTTGTGACAAAGGACACTTTAATTCCATGGTGAGAGTTCTCATCTTCCTATCTTAATCCACTGTCAAAACGTAACAGTTTTTATGTCCATTATTAGTTCTCATATAGTGTACTTGAATAAAATAAATTTACTTGACATACTGTATCTGAAACATAAATGAATTTGTGCAGAAGCTTAATGTTGATTTTTATGCAAAATTGATATTCTTTTATTTTTATTTTTTACTTTTTACTTTACCCACAATGTGCAGTACTTAATGCCATTCTGTTACATTTCCTTTTTGCCGCTGTATACAGTAATTATATTGATTTATGCTGCCATTGCAGGACTGTGCAGGAGTGATCCTGTATTGTGCTGAGAACGCTACTCAGGTTGCTTTGGACGGCATTCAATGTCTGGGTAAGTGCCAAGCAAATCAGTGGCTCAGATAGAAAATGCACAAGGGATGACTACAACTGGAGTTGATAATCATTGGTTGTACGTTACTGCACTTTGTTCTTGTTGATTCAACGACATTTCATCTCGTTTTGACTGTTTGATCTATTATCCAAGTGGTGTTTTAACAAAAACCTGTATTCTTGTTATGGAATGTATAACGCCACCTGTATTTCACGTGAACGAGAACATATTGTTTGAACACAGACTTCTACGTGATGCCCTAAGTATCAGTTTGTATGTTGGCTCATTGTTTTAATTATCTCCACATTCCCTGGCTGACAGGTGGTAATGGCTACATCAATGACTATCCAATGGGACGTTTTCTACGAGATGCCAAGTTATACGAAATTGGCGCCGGGACAAGTGAGGTCCGAAGACTTATTATTGGAAGATCCTTTAATAACATGTACAAGTAGGCTGGCTGACTGATTTGTGAACACACACTACCAACTGACCTGATCTCTACAGATAAAACCATATACTAGCATACATCAACGGCCTTATTTACGGCCTAATTAAGCCACAGTGTTGCAGAGTTCACCGTTAATAATTGCTATTTTCACCTTGGCTCTAATCATGGACCGTACATCTTTTCAGTGCTTTATATTTTTCAATAAAATAGGAACTTTATGAATTGATGTGTATGAGTTACTTGGTAGACTTGGATCTCAGCTACTGACTTGATGATTAGATCATTTTTTCATTTGTATTTTCTATTCAGCCAGAATTTTTGCTGTTTAGTAAAATGGCTCAAATTACTGATCCGTCTGTCAAACAAATCAATCAACCATCAGAGACCAGACAAAAGAGGCAGCCAGAGGCAGTTTAATTCAAGTGTGAAACAAATGCCTTGATACAGTATATGGATTGTTCCAGTCAATCATACTGTATATCTTGTATAAGCTTCGTGGACTGTGTGTTCCGAAATGAACTTGTATTTCATATCCATTCAGTGACAAATAACAAATAAATTATGCAGTAGCAATGCAAACTGGTATTGGATAGAAAATATAAGACACTCCGTATCTTCTCACATGTCAATGTGTGGTGTACTTTTTGTTTTTGTTTTTTGTATCCAATCTGAGATCACTTTGTTGATACCCATGATTTACAACCTTTATTAACATGTCCTGCTCTAGAAAATTGTACAAATAAGAATTTGTTAATTTCTGGGAGAAAGCTGTATAAATCATCAAGAGAAAGTCCTGTATTGTCCCTTTCAAAATGTTTTTTTTAGCTGGCTGTATTAGTTGGGGTTATTTCGTTTTTGATTGAATACAATTATTTTGTGTATCTGGGCTGGAATGTGTGAACAGTTTCTTTCTGACAATAATCATCATTTCATATTAAGTTCAAACAGAATCCTAATGTGCATTCAAAGTAGTGACATTTTACATGTACATTTATTTTTGTATAATCATTAATGTTATACGTATATCCATTACAAATAGTGTGCTAGAGGCATAAATGATCACCGAATCACAAACAATATTACATGCATTGCTGATTCAGTGCTATTGAATCATCATCATAAAGGAAATGACACTGTCCCATCCTCCCGTCCTGCAGTGGTCGCCTCTGCCCAAACTAGACCCAAAAGTTTTTAATAAGTTTTGACGTATTACAACTTATGTTTCTATCATAAGTGCTGGAGAAAGTTCTTTTTTTTTTTTTTTCTTTTCAACTTCCTTCCAGTTTAAAGTAAAATAATATCCTGGATAGATTTCATGGCACATTATAGCACAGCCGGCTCTCCTTGAGGTGTCTAATGACTTACTGATATTTACTGATTAACTGTGATCTTCATTCCACTAGACCTTAGTGCTGCTTTTAACATGGTCGATCATACTGTTCTCTTTGACTGGCTATCTTGTAGGCCCAATTGTATTCTGTATATATGCTTCCCTGGGCTCTATTTTTTCCAAAACACACCATTGTTGTGCTGATGACACACAGTTTTACCTTCCATGAAAACCTAGTGATAATCGATCTCAAATGTGACTTTTTTTTTTATTGCCTTGAGGACATTAAATGTTGGATGGCAAAAACTTCCTCCAGCTAAATGAAAAGCTACTGTTTTTTTTGTTTACTTTATTAATCTCTCTGGGGGGGAAATTAGTTCTCTGCATTTGACCCATCCTATCAGTACCTGTGAGCAGCCGCAGTGCAGCGCTCGGGGACCAACTCCAGTTCTTTTGTTTTTTGATGGTGGGAGGAAGCACAGGGAAAACATGTAAACTCCAGACAGAAACTGGGACGGCTGGGGTTTGAACCCAGGACCTTCTTGCTGTGAGGCAGCAGTGCTGACCACTGTGCCGCCTGTTATTTAAGTTTACCCTCGCTTTCCATCAGAGTTATTGCAAATTATTTAGTGCCCATCCTCAAACGTATGAACTCGTCAAAAATCTCGCCATAATTGTCGGGCTTGAAATTTGACAAACAAACTCTGTTGTTAAAGGAAGTTCCTTTCAGCTCAGAGCAATTACAGTTTGTTTCATCACATCTTGATTATTGAAACTCTCTTTAGATGTGAGTCAGTCACGTTCTCTGTCCAAAATGTGGCGGCCAAGCTCCTGATCCGCACAAGGAAGAGGACAATATTTCCCCTATACCGGTCTCTCTTCACTGCCTGTCAGTTAAATTTAGAATTGAGTTCTAGTTTTTATTAGTTGCTTTTAGAGCACGATATGGATCGGTACCACATTACGTTCTGGACCTCCTCTGTCCTCATTCCACCTCCAGATTCTCTAGAGCTAGGCAAATGCTTTTTGTCTGTTCCATGATCCTAGTTAAAGTTTATGGCTGATGGTGCATTCTCCGTTGCTATCCTGAGACTGTGGAACACTCCACCCCTTTGTATTAGGTCTTCCACTATTGATACCTTTAAATAACACCTTAATGCCCATCTCTTTGGTTTTGAGTGTGCATAAGGTCTGCAGTGCTTTAGTGTGCTCTATTTGCTTTTATCAAAGTTTTTATTTATTTACTGGATTTACTTCACTTGATTTTACAAAATAGTATAATAAATAGATGTAACATTAGAATATTAAATCTATCTATCTAATATTAAAAGATATATGTAGAATTTGATCAATAAATAATAGGTCTAAGGCTGCATGACCAAACAACTAAAACACACTACAGCTCCAAAAGGATACAGGTACATCAACAGAAGAGAAACTACTATAAGATTAGACACCGTTAGTCCAAAGTTTATGTTTTCGAAACACTACATGCTTGTGACTTTTCAATTTGTTCTTAACCCTTGAAATGAAAAGCATCTCAAAGTGAGTCAGGCTGTTTTCGGAATAATGACTGAGTCGTAGAAACGGCTATTTCCGATGGTGGTATGCAGCAAAGCATTCCTGCGTAATTTTTAGACACAGAAAGATTCCACATCCATGGGATGCGCCTCTTGGGCAGAGATTGCAGCGTGCCCGCAGTGTGCACCAAGGACATGCTGAAGCAAGTTGTCAAAACAGACGTCAGCGGTGGGTGCAGCATCCCTTTCTACCATTATCGAGGTTTCGCAGGCAGTGGATTGCAAACTCTGGCAGGGACCTTGTTCAGTGCATGTACAGTGTCAGCCACGACTGTTCTGAATTTGTCGAGACGTGGGTTTCTCTCCCAGCGCCAGCGAGCAATCACGTTTGTACATCAGCTGTCTGCAATTGAATTGAAACACCAAGGATGTATAAATGTGTCCTTTCTGTACTTCTGCACAACACTGACAGACTCGACATTTGAAGAAAGAGAATGGAATGCAAATCCAACCACACCTGGCTCCAGACTAGATGAGTGTGTCAGAGATGTTTAACAATTTAACTACTCAAGATTTACCCAGGAGAGGGGGGATCTCTGTCCTACCCATGTCAGTCTGTACCACCAAAGCGGAACTTAAGTGGCCGTGATGTGAAACATGTCCTTAGGAAGATAAACCCCAATAAAAGCAGCAGGTCCTCTGTGGCTCTGTGGTCATCTGTTGAAGACCTGTCACAACCAGCTGCCAGGCCCACTGCCTGCAATCTAGAAACGCTTCATCAGAGATTCCATTCACAAAAAGAAAAACCTCAGTGACCCAGAGGAACAGTGACCCACATCCAGTGGCTTTACCTTTACCTCTACCTTTCGATGAAGACATCGCTCTCTCTCTCAGAAGGAGGTTCGCCAACATACTGATCCCCTTCAGTATTTTGTACAAATATCTCAAGAGGGTAGATGATGCCATCCTGTCAATGTTACTACACTCGGTGCCTACACCCACACCAAAAGTCCAAACCTTATGTTGGGATTGTCTTTGTGGACTTGTCCATTGCCTTCAAGACAATCTAGTCTTGACTAGATTGAGACTAAAGAGCAAATAAGGAGCAGGGGCCACTAGAGCTCCACCAGACCGCACTGTGTGGCTGTGGACCTCTGCTGTGACCAACCTTGACATTAACATAAATTGCCCTAAAATGTAAGCAACGCCTCTTCGTCTTCGAAGGAAAGTAAGTAAGTTGGTAACATTTCGTTGAACCATTCAGCATGACAGGGTGGTTTAGAGCATTATAGAAAGCAGTGGTCGGGCAGAAGGTCCAGATCGACGTCACTGATGTAAGAGGAGTGAAGAGATGTAAGATGTGAAGAGAACACTTCCTGTCCTGTCCCTGACCACGGCATGGACCCACCACCTGGAATTGGTCCCCGGGCGCCGACGAAGTGAGGGCTGCCCACTGCTCCTGGCTGCCCCTGGAGGAAGGACGGCCAGGATGGGATAAAAGCAGAGACTATATCTCATCGTTCGCCACTCCTGCATGTGTGTGTGTGTGTGTGTGTCACCCTCCGCATGTGTGTGGTTAATGTGTGATCAATAAATCATTCTCTTAATCGGAGAAGATTGACTTCTTAGATACTTCTTGTTTCTCGACACTGGCGCGGTCCTTCCATGACTAAGACAAGCAACAGTAACTGGATACAGGATATGTAGTAATACTTGACCTATACGCTGACTTATATTTTTGTGGCTTCATCGTCGACATCGTCATTATAACCTCCCACTATCATAACTTCCTCATTATGAATGATCATGATCGGTGTGTTACCGTGGAATAACAGCGGCAAAGCGCTGCCGTACAGGCGCGGTTTGGGGGGGGTCGTCGGGCTTAGGGTGTGGTGCGAGATTAGCTGCCGCCGAGTGTCTGTCACAGCCAGCCGAGCGCCGACATGTTGGGACCCTC